>APFE030325647.1:85113-108629 GCA_000404065.3 Pinus taeda
CAAATCCTTCAGGCTGGGACATAAAAACATTCTCTTTTAGATCTCCATTCAAGAAAGCAGTTTTTACATCCATTTGCTAGACTTTCGAACTGTTCTGAGATGCTAGGGCAAAGAGTGTCCGGATGGTAGCTCATTTTGCTGTGGGGGCAAGGGTCTTCTCATAATTGACCCCTTCCTTTTGTGCAAAACCTTTTTCCATAAGCCTAGCTTTGTGCTTGTCAAGTGAGCCATCAACTTTATAGTCATTCTTGTAGACCCACTTGCAGCCAATTGGTTTGGTTCCTAATGGAGGATCAACCAGCTTCCAAGTGTTGTTCTTTATGAGGGCATCATACTCTGTTTGCATCACTTCTTTCCATTCATCATTAGAAGCAGTTTCTTTAAAGGAAGTTGGTTCAAAATATGTAGACAAGTTCAATTCACAATCATAAGAAACATCCATATCAACAGGTGAATTAGAGTCATCTATATCACCTCCATTTTGTCGGTTTGAATTTCTAGTTCCTATCTTTCCAACCTCATCAGGATGAACACTTTCAAGTGTCTTTGTCAGTGACTTTAGGGAACCTTTCTCAGATGTTCTAGGCTGCTCCGTTGATTGAGTTGGGACTGAATCAAGATTGAGTCTCCCAATTCTATCAATCATATCACTTAAAGCATCATCCTTGTTGGAGTTTCATAAGGGGGAGAGGGTTCATCAGAAGAAGATTCCACATGTTTATCTAGTATAGGAATCCCCCCTTCAAGATGTGGAATCTGATTATCAAATTCTTGAAATGATTTTGCATTTGCGAATCTTTCCAAGCGATCAAGTTTCCGCTCAACAACATTGTCAGATTTGGATGATTCAAGAAAAATTACATCTCTAGATACAACAAACTTTTTATTGACTTCATCATAGAGACGGTATGCTTTGGAGGTGTTTGAATACCCCAGGAAGATACACTTACGACTTATTGCACAAAGTTTGTTTCAAGGCATAACAGGTGGAACCAAAGACCCTAAGATGCTTTACCGAAGGAACATTCCCATACCACATTTCATATGGAGTCTTGTTTCTAATAGCATTAGATGGACATTTATTCTTTATATATGTAGCACATAGAACGGCATCAGCCCAAAACATTATCTTTACATTTTTTAAGAAGAGCACGGATCGTACCATATTTAATATTGTCCTATTCATTATTTTAGATACACCATTCTGTTTGGGGATTATAAGGTACAGTCGTTTGATGTTTGATCCCATGTTGGCGAAGATAGTTTTCAAATTCATTTGATGTGTATTCTTTTCCATTATCAGTGCGAATATACCCAATATAAGATTGTGCATCATTTTCAATCCATTTATGGAAGTTCTTGAATGTTTGAAAAGCATCAGATTTGTTCTTCAATAAATAAACCCAACGCACTCTGGTGTAGTCATCAATAAATGTCATCATATATTTATTTCCATTTGCATAAGGAACATGCATTGGAGCACATAAATCTGAATGAATGAGTTCAATTTTTTTATGTGCTCTTGAATGTGAATCATGAAAAGACTATTTTCTATGCTTTCCTAGAATGCAAGCATCACATGTTTAAATTTCCTAGGAATTGTAGGCAAACTAGCAACACCATTTTTCTTCAACTAGCGGAGGCTATCATAGTTCAAATGACCAAATCTAGCATGCCATAATAAACATGATGGAAGTGTACCTTCTTCATAATGAGAATTGTATGAGAAATTTTGTGCACTAGTAGAGGTACCTTGCAACTTGAGACACCTTTCTTCTTCTATTCCCCTCATGACAAGTGAGTGGTCATATTCTTTTCTCACCTCAAGCTTTCCATTAAACATATGAATGGAGTGACCTTGCTGGCGGATGTGGACCAAGGACAGCAAGTTTCTCTTCAGTTGTGGGGGATATAGAACATGATGCATAAGAAAGTCTAGAAGACCAGGCAATTTAAACCTGATTGTGCCAAGCCCTGATGGCTTGATTTTTTATTGGTCTACAAAGTATACTGCTCCATCAACATTGTCAGTAAATTCTTCAAAAAAATCTTTTCTATGAGTCATGTGGCAAGTTGCTCCTGGATCAAGCAACCAATCATTTTTCCAAGAAGCAAGTCAAGCATTAAATAAATCTTCATTTACTTCAATATTACATTGTGCCACAACATAGTGAGCGGATTCAGGTGCTTTACCTTTGTCTATATCATCAATTTTACCTTTGGGTTGATTTCTTTGCTGCTCAATTTTGTCCCAAGGTAACTTGCATGTAGAGGCATCATGTAATCCATTTATTTTGCAGTGTACGAAGTGCAAATCTACCTTTTCTCCTTGAGAGTGTCTTCCCCCCCACCTCTAAAATATCTTCCTCTTCCTCTTCGACCACCTCTTCCTCTTGAAGAATCTTGAGCAGGATGATTTTCTTTATGAGCAAGGCACACAACCTCTTCAAAAGATTCAGGGATTGTCTTTTAAATTTCCATTTGCATGCAATGACTCAAGATAATTGAAGTAAGTAGGATAAAGTACCTTGAGAAAAGTGATAAGAGGAATATCCAATTCAACCTTAGTGGATTTGATATCATGCATTATATTTTTTACTTCATATGCAAGAGCAAGAGGATCATTATTTTGTAATTCAAGAGTGAAGAGTTTAATCATGAGTTGAACAACTTCAAGTGCAGAATGTGAGTCATAGAGTTCTTTCAGCCCTCAGAATTGGTATCTGGAAACCGAGATTTGACACAGTACTACTAGCTGGGTAGAGATGGTGGATGGATTTGTGATGACATTCAAATTTGAAGATGAATTTCCAAATATAGATGCAGCTCTGAATATAGTTAAGAATAACATTTTTTAGAATGAAGTTCCAGCTATCTAGGAACCTAATTGGGTTAAACCAATTACGAAATGTGATAGAATGCTATAATCTCATTGCAAAAGAGGACGAATATCCTCACAACATTGATATCAAAGATTCAAAGGGACATCGCGAAGTAATTGGACCTAAGATAGAGATGCCTGATATAATGAAGCCATTGAAGACAAGGAAGGTAAATATAGGGTTAGAGGTTGAACCGAAATATGCCATAATAGGAGATTACTAGGAGGAATAGACACAACAAGATAACAAATTTGTTGCATTAATACCAAGAATCGTTTCCCACTAAATTTTCAGATATGAAAGGCATCATAGGGGATTTGGGAGTTATGAGGATTCCTTTGAAGCCTAATGTGAATCCTGTTAAGCAGAGGCCTTATAGACTGAATCCAAATTATAAGGAAAAGGTAAAATAATAATTGGACAAGATGTTAACAGCAGAGATAATTGAACTTGTCAAAGAATCTGAATGGGTAAGTCCCATGGTAGTTCAGGATAAGAAGGTGAAAGGAGAAATTAGAATCTTTGTGGACTTAAGGAAATTTAATGATGCATGCCTGCACAAACCTTTTCCTACACTATTTATAGATGAAGTGTTTGAAAATGTAGCAAGACAAGGGGCTTACTCTTTTACAGATGGCTTTTCAGGGTATCATCATATCAGAATTGCACCAGAAGACAAACATAAGATAATTTTTGCCACAGAGTGGGGTTCCTATCAATATACAGTGATGCCTTTTTGATTAAAGAATGCACCTGTTATATTTTCCAAGGTTGTAATTAGATCTTTTAAGGAGTACATACACAAATTTCTGGAAGTTTACTTTGACGATTAAATAGTATTTGAGCTATTAAAAGAAGCATGTGGCGAGCTTAAGATTGATGTTGGATACATGTAGGCAGTGTTATTACACAGATTTTCCTTGAAGTTGTTAGAAGAAGGAAAGGGGTCCGAGGTAGCCACAAACCAATCTTTTAAGTACAGAATCTAGCCAATATGTACTCAGAGAGGGCTTTCTCTTTAGGATTTAGCTTTGTTTATGAGATATTAGGCTAGTTATGAAAGCTTGGAGGGTTTTTATTTTGTTTGGTGGTGGAATTCAGGAGCAGATGGATAGAACAAGGTCTTTCAGGCCATTGGGCTATGGAGTTAACTGAGGATGGTTTAACTAGATCAGGTTGATTCAACAAAGGAGGGCTTCACAAGGCAAGATACCTAAACAAGAGACAAATGATAGCTTAAAAGGGTGAAATGGTCTTGAAAGGGAGAAAGGGCAATTAAGAATCCTTCAACAAAGTTCAAGATGAGGGAAAGTGGGTGGTCATTAACAAAAAGCAATTAAAAAAATTTTGTTAAATGGTCACAGTGATAAACTGAAAAGTAGGGAGCAATTAAGAATTCCCTACCTATGATATATTGGAAGAAAACATTAAGAATATAAACAATTTTAAAGATAGAATGCAGTAAAGCTCTTTTTGAAATATATTTTTTTCGTTTATCATTTAGACATGAAACACATATGAATATTTAAACAAGAAAACTGTAAAAACATAAGATATAGAATACTTATTTGTTTCTCATTTGACACAGGTATCCTGTAAAATTCCTTTGCTTTATTACTTTGTCCAACCAACCATACAATAGTTGTTCAACAGCACTTCTATTCCAAAATAAAGAGTCAATAGAAATTTCTAAGAATCCACCCTCAGTACTTCGAATGAGGAAGTACTTATACAAACTTTACATCAAAATATCTCCTAACTAAGAGAGATATATTCTAGGAAAACTAAATATCTTTTACATGAATATAGAGACAGATGGTCTCGAAAGTAGAAACTGAATGTGAACTATTTGTTTGTTGTCCCTGGTTTTGTTGAAGGAGCTAAAGGCAGGTCCTATGAAAATGCACCTTGTTGTCTTGCTCATAATTCTCTTCTCACTGATTGATTTTAGCTTTTCACTGATACTCTTTTACCTGTGACTAATACTCTTTACCTGCTTTGCCATCATTCATCCTTTTTACCAATCATCTCTCGGTATTCTTGTCCTTGTCAGATTTCTAAAGATTTCATCTGCATCTATGTATTTTACAAAATTTGGTTGAACTGAAAACAAGTGCCTCACTTCATGATCAATATAAAACAGGTTCTCCAAACTATCATAGAGAACTCTCTCTGTGGGCAATGCCTTGGGTGCAGATGAACTGGCTTGACTATTAGCATACTGGTATAATTTGTTGACATAATCATCCTGCCTCATTAGCTTGTCATTGATGACTAAAGGATTTGGAAGTCCTTTACTTTGTAAGATGTCAAATTTCCCCATAAATTCATCTCTGTCTTCCTGCATATTTTGACATTTGCATTCCAAGCCTTGCATTAGACTCCTTTTAGTCAATACTTTCTTTATTTTGAGGATGGTACCAGTTCTATCCTCAATGTTCAGTTGTTCCAACTTATACCTGTTTCTGTTGTTTATAAAGTTTATTAATATGATAGCTTCTTCGGGCTTCCCTCCTAATTCTTCCTTGGTTTTTTCAATCTCTTGAAGAGCAACTTTCACTAAGTCAATTTGTTCAAAAATGATTTGAATTGATGACCAAATATCATTGATTAATTCAATGATATTGGTCCATAATATCCTTCTGATATCATTCAAAGGCTTTTCAAATGTAAGATCTATTTCCAGTGTTTTAACCTGTTGAGTCAAGCCTTTGTTTTTTCTCACCTCTTTGGCAAAATTGAATTTTGACACATCATACTTTTGCTCTAAAGTAATGAATTTCTCTTTTACCTTTTGTACTTCAGTGACCTGGAGCTTCATTTCCTCCATGGACTTGATCAACTCTTTTGTACTCTGACTTGAAGTTACTGCCTATGATTTACCTGTACCTGTTATTTCTATAGTTTCAGTTGTTGCCAAAGGGACATTTGGTGCTAGAGCAGTTGCTAATGTAGAAGGGACTGTTGTAGAAACCACTGGCACTACATTTTGAGGCTGAGAGGTCGACTCACTCTACCTGATTTGTAGTGTTTTCTCTAATTCTTGCTCTCTCTCTTTTAGTTTCTCATTTGGCTTAAGGACCAAGTCCATAAGCTCTTCTTTATTCTTTTTTTCAATCACTTCAGCAGTCTATGGGTGCATGAGTGGTGATAATTTCAACTGCTTTCTCAGTGCAGCTATATCTTCATTCTTTTTATTTATTAGGCTCTTTGCAGCTTTGATATCCTTTGGGTTATGGCCCAACTCAATAATCAAATCCTTCAATGTTTTGATTACATTGTCCTTCGCCTGTGAGAAGGTGTTTTCCAGTTGTAATTGGGTAGTAGTGTTGTTCAATGAATTCTCCAACCTATGTGCCATCATGGCCTTGCTTGTCAGTGTAGAATAAACCATTTCCCCTATTTGCTTATGTAGTTATATCTGATCTATGGGGTGGATATCGTTGGCTAAGACCTCAAAATCAATCTTGAGGTAGTCTGCAAGTGACTTCGGTTGCTATATTGTGGGCTTAAGAAAGCTCATCTGCATTTTCCCTTCTTTGATGTCATAAGCCGACATCAATCTGGTTTGATTAGTAGGGGCCATCTTCAAGTATCAAGTGTAGGCTTGGGCCTTCAGCTGCTCATTCTTGGCCTTTATTTCCTTGAATTTTCCTTTTATGTCTATGAATTTCTCATATGAAGATCTAAAAGATGAAACTTTGACACTTTGTTATCTTTCAATCTCTTGCCTTTGTGAACTAGAAGGTGTCCCACCTGTTGGGAATGTATGTAGACTGTCACCACCTTCTTTCCTCAAACTCCATGTTGTTTCCTCAAAGAATTCTTCCTCTGAATATGGATTTAACCTGTGCCTCTTAGCACGGGCTAGTCTGAAGGACCACTGGTAGGGGTAGCTACTTCCCTGTCTCTTTTCAAGTTATTTTCCTCATTCAGAGGAGACTGCAAAATGAGGGGGTTTCCCATATTTATCTGAGTTGGATGAGGTTGTGGCGGAGCCTGTTCTTCAGATATTTCAGGTTGTTTTGACATCTCTAATTGTTCTGATGCTAGAGTACTTGCTCCATGATCTTGTTCCTATGGTGTTTCTGCTAGGGGTGCTCTAGTTTCCTGTGCGTGCCTTTGACAAGCTATAGAGGCACTAGGCTCTGGTGTTGGCTTTTAAGTAGATTCAACTGGTACCTGTTCACAAGAGTCTAGGTCAAGCCTCTTTTCTAAGTATTTTATCACATTTTCTACATCAAATTGATCACTATCCATTTCAACTAGAGTCCCTTCCCTCCATTCATCCATATCAGCATATTGTTCTATTTCAGGGATTTTGTGATGGATATATGGTGACAGCTTGTGTTTCATTCTCCTATCACAAATGAAACCTTAAGGAGCATATCTCCAAGCAAAGCTTTTCTTTAATCTGATTCTTTCTAGGATTTCTTCTGCTCTTTTGCCTGCTTCACTATTGTTGCAGACAAATGGGCCTAGGTGGTCTTTGATTCTTAATTGTGCTTTCTTCTTGGCCTTGGTGAAATGAGTCTGATCAGAATTTAACATTTGCCTATAATATTCCAAGGAAAACAACCTCATAGGAACATAATTTGGTAGTTTGAATGGAGGGAGTTCACAACCATAAATTATGATCTTTGTGTGATTCTAGTACAATTACTAGTCACCTATCTTGTACAGCTTTGGGAGCGGAAGAATTATTTTGATTTCATCACTAATCCTAGGAGGAGGATTTCCTATTAGCATGGTGGTCTCTAGATGGACAAACTGTTCAATGAATTCATTGTATGAATAAGGAGGTGAATCGTGGAAGATTGAGGTCCAAAAAATGACAGATCTGGGATTACCCTTTGTATCAAGTTTATTTACAAAGAATGGGAACTTGTCAGACTGATAATAAAGGAAAAGGTGATATATGATTATAGAATATTTGAATACCTTTTCATTTTCTAGTCTCATGAACTGGTCATGGATTTTCTCATCAATAAAAGCAGCATAATTATATTTGACAGTAGGAGCCTAACCAGGGGTAAAAATGGACATTAAAACTAGGTCAATTCGTCCACATACTCACTAGTATTGAAACCCATGACTGCAGCTATCATATTGACTATATTTTTACCTATATATGTGAAGAAAGATGACACATAGGGTGGAGGATCTTTGGGTTGATGTTGTTTATCCATAAAAGTCTGGGTGGGGGATCCTTAGTCGAGAGGACCGATGATAAGTTAACCCTATCAAAAAGAAAATAAGCTAGGTTGGCAAAGATGACTGAGTTTAGACTGGGACAATTTAGATGATTTCTCTAGTAATTCTCCAAGAGAAATGGGGGTGAGGTCTTGACTGGGCTGAAAGTGTAGCATTTCGTTGATTGAATCTGTAGTAACTATGAAGAGAACAGTTTGATTGGGGGGCATTATTGCTCTAAGGGTGGGATTGTAATTGGAGTGACATTGATGGATAATGTCAGGGAAAATACACACAAAGGGGAGCATGTACCTTAGGAGATTTGATTCCCAAAGTCTTATGGGATCGAATCCATTCAGGTAATTGTCCCAGCATTGACAAAATAATTTCAAGGAGCTTTCTTCAGTTACCAGGTCTTTTATTTGAAAATATTTATCTGCTAAGGGCAGATAATCCAAGTCTCTATGCGAGTGGCGATAGGAGCTATACTGAGGACCACGGGGGTTTCCATTCTGGTTCTTGTGGATTCAGATAGGAAAATGGGATTTTCAAGTAGAATTGGTGAAAAGAGAGGGTCTTGGGAGTCTTGAATTCTAAATTCAGCAACTGAATTATAAGGAATTTGGGTTTTTTCAAAGTAATTACAGAGGCAATCAAGTATTTATAGGGTTTCTGGAAGGAAACTAGTAAATACCTGTTTTTCAGTGATGAGCAATGGAATGTAAGTTCACTGGGTGCAAATGGTGGACTAGAGCGGCATCGAACTGCAAGTTTCAGGGTGGCTAATGGTTGGTGTACAAGCTGGTCAACTTCAATGTTCAGGTTGCATGCATGCGCTTTCAGAATAAGGACGAAAATTTGTTTAACTTTGTTTTTATGCAAAGTCAAAGCTTTTGGCAGGTTCGGGATTTCAACAGACGGTGTCAGTGGGGAGATGATTTGACATTTTGTCTTTAGCGGGAGGTGGTAAGCGGGTTTCATCACACTGCTGGTGGGGGGTAGGTGATATTTGGGTAAGATCACTCAATTCCATACGATGCTTGACAAATAGCACATGTAGTATTCACGAAACCGCTCACCATCGCATGCTAAATGTCGACCGTGGAGGCCCATGCTATATGTGCAATGACGTCAGATCTGCGAGATCCGATCAGATGGTTGTCAGGGAGGTGAAGTGGCAGAAGAACGGAGGGCAGGCCCAATATTAATTAATGTTTTAATCATATTGGGGGTAAAGCAATTGTTCCGAAAAGTTATTAATTAATTGTGGGGATTAATTAATCCTTGCTTTAGAATGGCGGGGATCGGGTTCTTAATTAACCACGGATTGGTTAATTAATTCTGTTTATGGACTTTATTATGGTTATATTTAACCATCGAGGCAGGATATGTAATATTTGGGGGTTTTGTATATTTATAATAATACGGGAGCATGTAATGTTGCTATATAGGGGAATTATATAATGAGCATTAGTGGTTAATATGACTTTATGGAATGTGAAATGCGTGCTAAGTTTAAAACATTTTCATCACACATATTTAAAACTTAGGCTAAGTGAATATGAGGGTTTATATGGAAAGTGTTTTATTTTTCCCTAAGTAAAATAGGATTTTACTTAGGAAAAGCTTATTAGGGAAATGAATAACTTATGAATGGGGGTTGAATATTGATAAAGGGGCTTAAGTACTTAGGCATTATAAATCATTGGGTCGAGGGTCCGGTCCCTCCAAAAGTCAGAGAAATGCTCTGAGCCCCTCTAACTTTGATAAGTACCTTTAGTACTTGGGAAATTAGTGAAGATTTAGGGGAATGAGTAGGGAAGTTAATTATTTTTTAATTTGCTTGCTTGATGTGCCTTTCATGTGATACATGTCTTTGCTTAGTGATGAAAGTAAAGGATTTAAACATTTAAACTTATCATTCACCACATATTTATTCTGCAACCATCATCTACATACCCTACCTACTTTACCCTAACATTTTCACTTCTTTATTAAGGTGCAATTAGATTGGAAAACCCTTATCAAACTTCCTTTTCTTTTACATAGTGATGCCTGTCCAAATCTACACTTATTACATCCAAGGGCTCATATTAAACTGTTGAACTCCTTTTATTCACTCTACCTATCTACTTATCTGTCAAGATTAAATTGTTCGATCGGATATTTATTCTCTATTTCTACAACATGAAATTGAAAATATGAACTAGTCAAGCTTAAATTGTTTGACTACTCATGAATTGTGGCATAGGTGACAAGCTGCACACAATTTTTATTATACACAAGTAAAAAATTAGTGGCATTTAGACTTGCACACTTTCCTGGTCTTTTCTTTTTGTTGGGGTTCATTTTCTTTCATTTTTTGACCTCTTTTTTATTCTTTTCACCCTTTGATTTTTCTTTTAGGGTATACTGTCTTTACATTTTTTAATTTTTGATTTTTCAATTTTTTACAAATATGGAAAACCTTTGCAACAAGTAAAGGTATGAACATATTTAAAAGCTAAACCAAGTCAATCATGATATATGACACCTATTGGTATAGGGGCATAACAGTGGCTCCACTTAGGGATGGCTTTCCCTAGAGGAAAGTCAAGAACAGTAGATCAGTGGCCTCTGGATGACTTTGGCTATGCTCTACAACCTTCTTTTCCTTTCTACTTTATGTATATGTATGACAGTAATACTTCTAAAGCTTAGGTCCTTCTCTTCGGGATTCAACTCCAAAATCTTACTGTCCAATCAACACAATGGCATTACAAAAGATATAATATGTATTGTGAATAATGGTAACATTAGTAAGTATGATCAAAGTAATGCTTCAAAATCTGACCATTGACTGGTCCTTCTTCTACTTCTGTATCATCTAAGTCTTTAAGAAAATATGCATTGTTTTCTTTGAAAGCATAGATGATGTATGGTCCTTTCCATAGGAATTCAAACTTCCCATGTTTCCCCTTGTCTTCTCTTCTCGAATCCCATCTTAACGCTTTATCTCCAAGGTAGAAATCTTCTACCTTGGTTCTTCTGTCAGATATCTTCATAAGTTTCTCTTGCAACACTGGGGATCTTTGGTACACCTCCTCCCTAGTTTGCTGCAAATTGATAGTCTCATTTATCCTTCTTTGAATATCATTAGGTTCCACTTGAGCTTATTGGAGTATTTTCATGATAGGAACCCCTAAAGATGAAGGAAAAACAACCTCCATGCCATATACTAACTCATAGGGATTGATTCCAATGGATTTTTTAGTTGTAAGCTTGTCTGCCCACAAAGCATTTATCAATTTTTTGTTCCAAGTTTTCTTATGTTATTCCAACAGTTTTTTGATGATATTAATTAGACACTTGTTGGAATATTATGTCGGTCCATTACCTTGAGGATAGTAGGCTGTGGAATGGCCCAGTGTAATGTGATACTTGTTATAGAAGGCTGCAGCATTAGCATTATCAGTAATGATTTTAGTGAGGCAACCAAACCTGGACAAAATATTGGTTTCTAGGAAACCTATGATCAGAGTTTCATTAGCTTGTCTAGAGGGGATGGCCTCTATCCATTTTGTAAAATAGTCAATGGCAGTGAGTATCCATTTGTGTTGGCTAGAATATGGTGGATGAATTTCTCCAATGAAGTCAAGACCCCATTGTTGAAAAGGTTTCTCGGTGGAAATGGGTTTTAAGGGTAAAGGTAACAACTTTATTTTGCCTTCAAAGATTTGACATTTATGGCATGAAGTTACAAATCTCTTCACATCTACAAACAAGGTTGGCCAATAGAACCCAGCCCTTAGGATCTTATCTATAGTTGACTTCCAATAAAGATGTCCACCACAATCTCTTGTATGAAATTCTTGGAGAGCCTTGTCAGCTTCATCTTTTAATAAACAATTTAACAAAATTCCTTCATGATTTTTCCAAAAAAGAGTATTATCTAAGATACAAAACTTTGAAGCTTTTATTTTCAAAAACCTATTCTTGGTTTTGGATAACCCTAGAGGAGCCTACAGGTTTTGTAAAACATAAATTATATCAACATACCAAGGTGAATCTAAAAAGGCCTGGCTAATTTGTGGAGTCACCATCTCCTGTTCATTATCCAGTTCATTTATGTCCAGGGCTTGAAAATTAGCTTCTGCCATGAGTTTGGCCAATCCCTGACCTTTTATTATCTTGGTAGATTTTATCTCTATATCATACTCTAATATGGTAGCTATCCATTCTCCTCTTTTACCATCAATTCCATCCTAAGTTAGGATGTCTTTGACAACTGCATTAGGAACATAAGTTATCACATGAGAGTATAATATGTAGACTCTGAAATCCTTAATAGCTTTTACCAGTGCAAAAGCTTGTTTCTCCATTATTTTGTAGTTTAGTGATGCATCTTTGAGTGCTTTATTAAAAAAGGCTATAGGTTTTTCACATCCTTGATCATCCTTTTGTAATAAAACTGTAGCTATGGTGTGTTCTGATGCAAAAGAAAAAATGATGAAGTCTCTATCAAATTGTGGACTTGTGAGGACTGGTGTTCTAGTTAAGGCCATTTTGATTTCTTCAAATGATTGCTTGGCCTCTATCGTTCATTTGATACTTGAATCCTTTTTTAGCATGTTATTTAATAATCTAATGAGTTTAGCTAAGTTAGAAATGAATCTTCTTAAAAAAGTTATCTTCCCTTGGAAAGCCTGAAGTTCTTTAATACTTCTTGGATGAGGTATCTGTAGAATAGCTTCGATCCTAGAAGGGTCAATTCAAATGCCATCTTTGGAAATGCTGTGACCTAAAAGTTTACCCTCCTCCAGATTGAACAAGGACTTCTTTGGATTCAAAGAAATGCCATATTTTTTGCATTTTAAAAAGACTTTCCTGAGATGGTCCAAGTGTTGTTGATCTAATTTAGAAAAAATAGTTAGATCATCTAGATATATAACAAGAAAATCATGAATTTATTTGGCAAAAGCAATGTCCATTGATCTTTGGAAGGTTGCTCCTACGTTTTTTAGTCCAAATGGCATTTTGATGTACATGAAAGTGCCCCATGGTGTTGTAAAAACAGTTTTCTCTTTGTCATCAGGATGAGCCAAAATTTGGTTATATCCTAAAAACCCATCTAAAAGTGAAATTCTAGAAGAACCCACTACCCTTTGCAAAATATGATCTATTTTGGGTAAAGGATAGTTATCTTTAAGAGAGACCTTATTTACATCTCTCAGATCAACACATAACCTTATTTCCCCAGTCTTCTTCCCAGTAGGTACCAAGTTAGACACCCACTCTGAAAATATAATAGGGGCAATAATCCCTGCTTCGTACATGCGTTTGATTTCTTTCTCAATTATTGGTAATAGCACAGGGTTAATCCTTCTAAGTTTTGTTTAAAGGGCTTTGGATTTTCTTTTAGAGGTATAGTGTGCTGAATAATAGAGGTGTCATAGGATTTTAAATCTTCGTAACTCCAGGCAAAGACATCTTGGAATTCCCTCATAAGTTCAACATACTTTAGCTTTTGATCAGAAGGTAAAGATTTTGACAATTTGATCATTTCTGGATTGCCCTGTGTTCCTAAGTTGTATTCTTCAATATATGCTTTTAATGGCTCCATTTTAGGTTTCTTGGGAATGTCGTTGGAGTCAAACAGATCTTCTAGAGGAGTCAATCCTTTGGGCAAATGATTTTCCTTTAGGTTGATAACCTCTATTTCTTCTTCAATTATTTCATCTAGGTCCATTTGTTTTAGGTCTTGAATTTCTTTTTGTGTGAATTTTGTGGGATGAAGCATATTTATTGAACTTGCTTCTGAAATGTTTATTTCTACCTCATCTATTTTATTAGAATTAATAATTGTATCAACATCTATGTTACTGTTAGAAAACTCTTCATCTAAAGTTTAAAAATTATTGATCTGCTCATCACTATCAAAAACCTGCCAGTTCTTCAGATTTTCAGGGATGGCTGGTCCATGCCTAATCTCAGCAGTAAACTAATGTTTAGGTTGAAAAGGTAATTTGCAGGTGCTCACAAACATGGTCAGGTTGTGGGCTTGCATATTGTGTTTTCTAGGGATAGTTGCAAGCTGAGTTTCCAAAAAAATGTTGAGAACTTGTATGACTATTTCACTATAATATCCTAGTCTAGGATCCCTAGTTAAGTATTTTCCTTTAATATGTTTAATTATTAATTCTAAATCTCCTATGACAGACACCCTGATTGTTCCTAATCTTTTAACAAGTTTAAGACTGAGCAAGACAGCCTCATATTCTGCCATATTATTGGTGCATCTAAAATTTAATCTGTAGGCATGGCCTTCAGCATGATCATTTTCTAAATTGTACACCAAAACTCCTACTCTTGCCCCCAGTTTATTGACTGAGCCATCAAATTCTAAATGCCAAAGGATCTCATGCTCATAATTTGTGTCTGGAGTAGTAGGAATTTTTTTAACTGTTGGATCTGGGTTTTCATTTTCATCTGACTTTTCTTTGTTATCTGATATTTCCTTAATATGAACACTTGATTTTTCTTGTTCAAATTCTTTTGGTTCTGCTGCTACAACCTCTAAAGTATTGGAAGGATTGGTTTCTGCATTGTAAAGAATGAATGAATCCATATCAGAGTGTACTGAGTAGATGGGGAAATTTTGGAGTCTTTCCTGACTACTTACTACATATTTCATCAATGTTTCTCTGTATAGTTTCTATGGTTGTCCAAAACCCGATATAGTAGTGTATGACATATCCAATTGAAGAGATCCCTGAAGCTTAGCACCACAAGATATGGACAATAACATGCCATATTTGGGTGGTATATCTGCTGCCACTATGTCCATCAAAATTGTTTTTGCAGGGTATTGAACCAATGAGACACACAAGTCTTTTATCAGTCCTAAACATCTCACCTTACTAGAATCAAAAGAAAACAAATCTTTGTATGGTCTAGTGATGTCTAGGTCTATTTTTTCCATTATAAACTTGGGCATGAGATTATGAGATGCCCCAGAGGCAAACAAGGCATTGTGAAGAATCTTATCATGTATGTTTAAGCTCACATAGAAGGGAGGAATTCCTCCTTCCAATGGTTTTCCATTCACTTCTGGGCCAAAGATTAATTCAAGCTGGTCATCAAAAAGATTAATTGAGTCTTCAGTTCCAGCAATTTTTAGTGATCTATTGATTTGAGTTTAGTAGGCATCATATTTAGCTAATTCAGATAATAGGATAGAAATTTATAGCTTACCTACTTCAGTTTCTAGATTAAAGAGTTTTTTTATTTGGGCCTTTGGATTTCAAACAGCATCATTCTCTTTGTTTTCAATATTTTCTATGTTTTTCTCCTTTTCAGGAGTAGAATCATTATTTGCTAATTCTCCTAGATCAACTTCTGGAGGTTCTTCCATAGTTCCTTTGGAAGGAAGGGAAGTGGAGGGTTGTTTATTATTTGGCTGATTATCATAGACATCTTCAATTATGGGGTTAGAAGGATTAGTGCTTGATATAAAAAGAATATGTACATGTGTGGTTACTGTCTTGCCTCTTTTGGGCTGATTTGGAACCTTTTGCTTGTTTGTTTCAGGGACATCAATTCTCCTACTTCTTAGATTGTATTGCTTGTGCACCTCAAAGATGGTTGTGTCGTATCCTTCTCTAAAGTTGAATGATTCCCCTGATTGGGTTTGGAACTGTTTAAGTATGTGGGACTCTTGATCCTCTTGGGTCAAGAAAAATTCTCCTTCATTACCAAACCCCATCAAATTAATTTGAGTATCTTCTTCTGGACCTTCAGAGTGGAAAGCTTCTGCATAGTTCTCTTGGAAAGGGGTTCTAATGTGGAGGGGTTTGAGGTTGAGAGATATGAGGGAATGATGATGAGCTTGCAGAAACAGAAGTGATTACAGAGGGATTAGTGGTTCCTTCAGTGGTAAGATCAGATTGCAGTTAGTTCTGCAAATATCTATCGATTGACAAATTGGCTGCTTGGAGCTCTAATTCTCAGATGAACTCTGGGTCTTGGACTAGGTCAGTTAATTCAGAATCGGATGAAGTCCTAAACAAAGAGGTTTCAAAGTATTCATCAAAGGGTTGGTCTTCGAGGTAAATCCACCTAACAGGACAGGATGAGGATCTTAAGGTGAGTCGAGGACTAACAGAACTTTCTTGTCTTCTAAGAATTCTGGGGATCAGATTGGGGTTCTCAAACACTTATGGCGGATTGGGATTAGGATTAGCTCTAGTGTAATGAGTCCTTTCTGAAGCCATATTTTTGGGTTTTGTTTTGTTTTTCTTAAAGGATATCAAAACAACTTTTATGAATTCTTTAACATGCTTTTAGATTAAGGTTTAAATTTTCTTAAAGATTTGTTTTGGCTAAAGAATTGTTCTCCCCCAGTATGGCCGCCACTATGTGATCACTCAAATTTTCCTTGAAGTTGTTAGAAGAAAGAAAGGGTCTGAGGTAACCATAAACCAATCTTTTAAGTACATAATCTAGCCAATTTGTACTCAGAGAGGGTTCTCTCTTTAGTATTTAGCTTTGTTTATGAGATATTAGGCTAGTTATGAAAGCTTGGGGGGGTTTTGATTTTGTTTGGTGGTGGAATTCAGGAGAAGATGGATAGAACAAGGTATTTCAGGCCATTGGGCTATGGAGTCAACTAAGGATGGCTTAACTGGATCAAGTTGATTCAACAAAGGAGCACTTCACATGGCAAGATAGCTAAACAAGAGACAAATGACAGCTTAAAAGGGTGAAATGGTCTTGAAAGGGAGAAATGGAAATTAAGAATCCTTCATCAATTTTCAAAATGAGGGAAAGTGGATGGTCATTAACAAAAAGCAATTAAGAATTTTTTGTTAAATGGTCACAGTGATAAATTAAAAAGCAGGGAGCAATTAAGAATTCCCTACCTATGATATCTTGGAAGAAAACGTTAAGAATATAAATGATTTTAAAGGCAGAACGTAGTAAAGCTCTTTCTAAAATACAATTTTTTGTTTATCATTCAGATATGAAACACATATGAATATTTAAACAAGAAAACTGTAAAAACATAAGATATAAAATACTTATTTGTTTCTCGTTTGACATAGGTATACTGTAAAAGTCCTTTGCTTTATTACTTTGTCTAGTCAGCCATACAATAGTTGTTCAACATCACTTCTATTCCAAAATAAAAAGTCTACAAAAATGTCTAAGAATCAACCCTCAATACTTCGAATGAGGAAGTACTTATACAAACTTTACATCAAAATATCTCCTAACTAAGAGAGATATATTCTAGGAAAACTAAATATCTTTTACATGAATGTAGAGATAGATGGTCTCGAAAGTAGAAACTGAATGTGAGCTGTTTCTTTGTTGTCCCTGTTTTTGTTGAAGGAGCTGGAGGCAGGTCCTATGAATATGCACCTCGTTGTCTTGCTCGTAATTCTCTGTTGGTTGATTGATTTTAGATTTTCACTAATACTCTTTTACCTGTGACTGATACTCTTTACATGTTTTACCATCATTCATCCTTTTTACCAAAATTGACTATGGTAGATACTTAATTCATTTTTTACCATGGTAAATCATAATATGTCTATCATGTTGGTCCACCAATCATCTCTCGATATTCTTGTCCTTGTCAGTTTTCTGAAGATTTCATCTACTTCTGTGTATTTTACAAAATTTGGTTGAACGGAAAACAAGTGCCTCACTTCATGCTCAATATAAAATAGGCCCTCCAAACTATCTTAGAGAACTCTCCCTGTGGGCAATGCCTTGGGTGCAGATGAACTGGCTTAACTATTAGCTTACTGATATAATTTGTTGACATAATCACCCTGCCTCATTAGCTTGTCATTGATAACTAAAGGACTTGGAAGTCCTTTACGTTGTAAGATGCCAAATTTCCCCATAAATTCATCTATGTCTTCCTACATATTCTTACATTTGCGTTCCAAGCCTTGCATTAGACTCCTTTTAGTCAATACTTTCTTTATTTCGAGGATGGTACCAATTCTATCCTTAATGTTCACCTGTTCCAACTGATCCCTGTTTCTGCTGTTTAGAAATTTTATTAATCTGATAGCTTCTTTGGGCTTCCCTCCCAGTTCTTCCTTGGTTTTTTCAATCTCTTGAAGAGAAACTTTCACTAAGTCAATTTGTTCAAAAATGATTTGAATTGATGACCAAATATCATTGGTTGATTCAATGATATTGATCCATAATATCTTTCTGATATCAGTCAAAGGCTTTTCAAATGTAAGATCTTTTTCTAGTGTTTTAACATGTTGAGTCAAGCCTTTGCTTTTTCCTCACCTCTTCGGCAAAATTGAATTTTGACACATCATACTTTTGCTCTAAAGTAATGAATTTCTCTTTTACCTTTTGTTGTTCAGTAACCTGGAGATTCATTTCCTCCATGTACTTGATCAACTCTTATGTGCTCTAACTTGAAGTTCTTGCCTGTGGTGTACTTGTACCTGTTATTTCTATAGTTCAGCTATTACCAAAGGAACATTTGGTGCTAGAGCAGTTGCTAATGTAGAAGGGATTGCTATAGAAACCACTGGCACTACATTTTCAGGTTGAGAGGTCGAGTCACTATGCCTGCTTTGTAGTGTTTTCTCTAATTCTTGCTCTGCCTCTTTTAGCTGCTCATTTAGCTTAAGGACCAAGTCCATAAGCTCTTCTTCATTCTTCTTTTCAATCACTTCAGCAGTCTGTGAGTGCATGAGTGGTGGCAATTTCAATTGCTTTCTCAGTGTAGCTATATCTTCATTCTTTTTCTTTATTAGGCTCTTTGCAGCTTTGATATCATTTGGGTTATGGCCCAACTCAATAATCAAATCCTCCAATGTTTTGATTACATTGTTCTTCGCCTATGAGGAGGCCTTTTCTAGTTGTAATTTGGCAGTAGTGTTGTTCAGTGAATTCTCCAACCTATGTGCCATCATGGCCTTGCTTGTCAGTGTAGAATAAACCATTTCCCATGTTTCCATATGTAGTTCTATCTGATCTATCGGGTGGATATCTTTGGCTAAGACCTTAAAATCAGTCTTGAGGTAGTCTGCAAGTGACTTCGGTTACTGTACTGTGGGCTTAAGAAAGCTCATCTGCATTTTCCCTTCTTTGATTTCATAAGATGACCTCAATCTGGTTTGATAAGTAGGGGCCATCTTCAAGTATTGAGTGTAGGCTTAGGCCTTCAGCTGCTCATTCTTGGCCTTTATTTCCTTGAATTTTCCTTTTATGTCTATGAATTTCTCAGATGAAGATCTAAAAGATGAAACTTCAGCACTTTGTTGTCTTTCAAGCTCTTTTCTTTGTGAACTGGAAGGTGTCCCACCTGTTGGGAATGTATGTAGAATGTCACCACCTTCTTTCCTTAAACTCTTTGTTGTTTCCTCAAAGAATTCTTCCTCTGAATATGGATTTATCTTGTGCCTCTTAGCACTAGGCTGGTCTGAAGGACCATTGGCAGGGGTAGCTACTTCCTTGTCTCTTTTCAAGTTCTTTTCCTCATTCAGAGGAGTTTGCAAAACAGCAGGGTTTCCCATATTTACCTGAGTTGGATGAGGTTGTGGTGGAGCCTGTTCTTCAGAGATTTCAGGCTATTCAGACATCTCTGGTTGTTCTAATGCTGGAGTACTTGCTCCCTGATCTTGTTCCTGTAGTGGTTTTGCTGGGGCTGCACTAGTTTCCTGTGTGTGCCTTTGAGAAGTCTCTGCTGTAGAGGCACTAGGCTCTAGTGTTGGCTTTTGATTATATTCAACTGGTACATGTTCACAAGAGTCTAGGTCAAGCCTCTTTTCTAAGTCTTTTATCACATTTTCTACATCAACTTGTTCACTATCCATTTCAACTAGAGTCCCTTCCCTCCATTCATCTATATTAGCATACTGTTCTATTTCATGGATTTTGTGATGGATATATGGTGACAGCTCGTGTTTCATTCTCCTATCACAAATGAAACCTTGAGGATCATATCTCTAAGCAAAGCTTTTCTTTAATCTGATTCTTTTTAGAATTTCTTCTGCTCTTTTGTCTGCTTCTCTATTGTTGCAGACAAATGGGCCTAGGTGGTCTTTGATTCTCAATTGTGCTTTCTTCTTGGCCTTGGTGAAATGAGTTTGATCAGAGTTTGACATTTGCTTATACTATTTCGGGGCAAACAACCTCATAGGAACATACTTTGGTAGTTTGAACAGAGGGAGTTCACAACCATAAATTTTGATCTCTGTTTGATTCTAGTACAAGTACCAGTCACCTATCTTCTACTACTTTGAGAGCTGAAGAATTCTTTTGATTTCATCACTAATCTTAGGAGGAGGATTTCCTATCAACATGGTGGTCACTGGGTGGACAAACTGGTCAATGAATTCATTGTATGAATAAGGAGGTGAATCATGGAAGATGGAGGTCCAAAAAATGACAGATATGGGATTACCCTTTGTATCAATTTTATTTACAGAGAATGGGAACTTGTAGACTGATAACAAAGGAAAAGGTGATATATGATTATAGAATACTTGAATACCTTTTCATTTTCTAGTCTCATGAACTGGTCATATATTTTCTCAGCAATAAAAGCAGCATAATTATATTTGATAGCAGGAGGCTAACCACGGGAAAAAATGGACATTAAAACTAGGGTCAATTCATCCACATACTCACTAGTATTGAAACCCATGACTGCAGCTATCATATTGACTATATTTTTACCTATCTATGTGAAGAAAGATGACACATAGGGAGGAGGATCTTTGGGTTGATGTTGTTTATCCATAAAATTCTGGTAAAGGTGACTGAGTTTAGACTGGGACAATTTAGATGATTTCTCTAGTAATTCTCCAAGGGAAATGGGGGTGAGGTCTTGACTGGGTTGAAACTATAGCATTTCATTGATTGAATATGTAGTAACTGTGAAGAGAACGGTTTGATTGGGGGGCATTATTGCTCTAAGGGTGGGATTGTGATTGGCATGACATTGATAGATAATGTCAGGGAAAATACGCGCAGAGGGGAGCATGTACCTTGGGAGATTTGATTCCCAAAGTCCTATGGGATCGAAGCCATTCAGGTAATTGTCTCGGCATTGACAAAAATAATTTCAAGGAGATTTCTTCAGTTACCAGGGCTTTTATTTGAAAATCTTTATCTGCTAAGGGAAGATACTCCAAGTCTCTGTGTGGGGTGGTGATAGGAGCTATACTGAGGACCACAAGGGTTTTCATTCTGGTTCTTGTGGATTCAAATAGGAAAATGGGGTTTTGAAGTAGAATTGGTGAAAATAGAGGGTCTTGGGAGTCTTGAATTATAAATTCAACAACTAAATTATAATGAATTTGGGTTTTTTCAAAGTAATTACAGAGGAAATCAAGTATTTACAGGGTTCCTGGAAGGAAACTGGTAAATACCTATTTTTCAGTGACGGGCAATGGAATACAGGTTCACTGGGTGCAAATGGTGGATTAGAGCGGCGTCAAACTGCAAGTTTCAGGGTGGCTGATGGTTGGTGTACGAGATGGTCGAGTTCAACGTTCAAGTTGCATGCATGCACTTTCAGAATAAGGATGAAAATTTGTTTAACTTTGTTTTTATCAAAGTCAAAGCTTTTGGCGGGTTCAAGATTTAGACAGATGGCGTTAGTGGGGAGCTGATTTGACGTTTGTCTTTAGCGGGAGGAGGTAAGCGGGTTTCATTGTGTTGGGTTGTGTTATATTCTTTCCACATAGTTAATAGGGGGTTTGAGGGGTACCCGTAACCCCACTTTATGGGGTCCAGGGCAGCGCCCCGGAAAATTTTGGTTTTGGACCCTATGATAGGTTGGGTGGACCCACCTATGGTTTTGTGCATGATTTTCGCACATGTTTTTTGGACGCGATGGTTTTCGGTCCATGGTTTTGGACGCGATGGTTTTTGGTCACATGGTATTGGATGCTTCGGCATGTATAAATATGTATTGTAACATTGAAAAGGAAATATATGAAAATCAAGCTGGTAGTCCCGGTTTTTGGACCAGTGGGAAATCTCTGTGTATATGTGTTGTTAATGCTCCGCATTTTTTCTGTGATTAGAATTCGTAATGTAGGTATTTAATTACGGGGTTTAAATTACATTTGGTATCAAGAGCTATTTTTGGCTTCAAGGGGACGCCTTTGTTGCTGAGGGGTTTTGCTCGGGCCTGTGGTAGACCCTGTTCAGTGGGAGATCTGCAAGATCAATTCTTGTGGTGAAAGAAGATGGCGAGCAGCGGAAAGATAGACATTGAGAAGTTCAATGGTCAGAGTTTTGAGTTGTGGAAACTCAAGATGGAGGATCTGTTGGTGGATAAAGATCAGTGGATCGCGGTAGATCCGGGTACTAAACCAACGGGAGTGACCGATGAAGAATGGAAGAAGTTGGATCGGAAGGCAAAGAGCACAATAGATTGTGTGTCTCAGATTCAGTATTGTTGAATGTATCAGGGGAAGCTACGGCGAAGGCTTTGTGGGACAAGTTAGGGACTTTGTACCAATCTAAGTCTCTGTTGAATAAACTGTTCCTGCGGAAAAAGCTGTATAACCTGAGGATGAAAGATGGAGACTCGGTACAGAGCATTTGAATGCGTTTAATACTGTGGTAAGTCAGTTATCATCTGTTGATATTAAAATTTCAGATGAATATAAGGTGCATCAACTTGTTGTGTTCTCTACCAGATTTGTGGGATAGTCTGGTTATTGCAATAGGTAGCAATGCAACTGCTTTGCAATTTGATGAAATAGTATCAGCCTTGCTGACAGAGGAGATGAGATGGAAAAATATGGACAACTAGAATGGTGATGCCTTGTCTGTACGAGGACAGTCCCAGAACAGAAACAAAAATAAGTCATCGAGTGGAGATCTAAATCTAGAGGGAGATCTAAATCTCCAGGAAAACCTACAAAGGTGGTGTGCTGGAAATGCGGAAAGGAAGGGCACTTCAGAAGGGATTGTAAATCTAAAGCTCCTGATAAAGGAAAAGGATCTGATGATGCTCCTTCTGCAGAGGCGAAAACCACCTCAGATGAAGGTGGGGATGTGTACTTGGCTTCTTCAAGTACACATGTAGATCATGAGGCATGGTTAATTGACTCAGGTGCATCCTTTCACTTCACTCCCCATAGAGAGTGGTTCTGCGAGTATGAGAAACACGATGGTGGTGATGTCTTCTTAGGAGATGATAGGAAGGCTAGAATCATTGGTCGTGGAAAAGTAAAGTTGAAGTTGCAAGGTGAAGGGTTAGAACCCTTCGGGTGTTCTGCATATTCCTGCATTGGCCAGAAATATGATTTCTGTAAGCAAGTTGGATGATGCAGGTGTAAAGACAGTGTTCGAGAAGGATACCTGCAAGATGGTTCGAGGAGCACTGGTATTGATGCGGGGAGTTCGGATTGGAACTCTGTACAAGCTGCAAGGTAGCACTGTTGTTGACGGGTGCCA
>APFE030325661.1:0-10762 GCA_000404065.3 Pinus taeda
GGGTTTGCGTGCTTGCCCTTGAAGAAAGCTCTTTTTTCCTACAAAACAAAAACAAAACCCAACATGAATATGCAAAGAAAAACGAACCTTACGGCTCGAAGTTAGATTTAGCCGGAAACTAAATATTTTTCTCAATGTTTCTGATTTTCCAAGATCTCACTAAGGTGCAGGGAAAAGAGCATACGCATGAGAGAAAAAAAAAACTTCCTTTCTATTTATGATTTGCCCAGATCGCACAGAGTCGCAAGGCAAAGAGCATACGCAGAAATGAAAGGTATAGATCCGGTAATAAAAAAGGCTAAATAAACAGAAACCAAAATAACCAGAGAGAAAATAACAGTAAACTGCAGATAAACACTGTATACCTCCAGATCTTAAAAATGAAGCAGATAGGGCTACCAGAAACCTTTTTGCGTGAAACGAAAGGGGTTCCTCACTGGAACAGATGCTCCGAACACAACGTAGCATTCCTCTTGGCCCGAAAGCAGTCAGAAACAGTAGATCTAGGAAACGACAACCGCATGCAGTTCTACCGGCTTTAGATTTGGATCACCAACGGACGCGGCCCGCAAATAGCTCTGATACCATGTAGGAATTTACAGGGTAAGTTCCTCAGAAAGAACACCAAAAGGACACCGCTCACAACCAGATCTCAAATCAATACACCAGTGTTTTTGACGTGGTTAAAACCCTCAGAGAGGAAACAGTCCACCGCCTGCGCCAACGTGGCTACTACAGGCAAGTTATTAATAAAAGAATGAAAATTTACATAAGCTTCTCTCATGCACGGTTAACCTACAAATGACCCTCCATGCGCTTTAAATAGAATTCATGGACCAATCGTGTGTCAAGCCACGGATCAAGTGTCGGTAATACCGAGGAGAGAATGAACCGTCGGATCACTACATATCGTGACCGTCGGATTGTAAGTTACAAATGTAAAACACACTTTACCTAACGCTAACCTAACTCTATACTAGACCAAGTTGAACTTAACTATTCCTATGTGTCGGAATATCCTAACACAACATGACTATAGCAAGAGGGAGTAATGTCAAGAATTTAGCCTTATACCCTCTAGCCCAGCCTAGCCTCACAATAATTAAAACAAAGAAACAACCTGTATCATACCTAACAAAAAACATTAGATCACCATAAACCATTGAAGATGCCCTCTAATTTAATGACCAAATAGAAGACAACATTATTAACAGCTTCATTAACCAACTAGAAACCAGATCCCATTTATAATGTCACATGATTGAGGCAACATTTGATAATGATGTAGAAGAAGATCCCCTGAAAGACACTCATGATCAATCAATACCCACCACCTCCATTTACAACAACAAAACCATATAAATTGAACCAGGAAAAACTTTGAACATTAACAAAAATGTGACTGCTGAACAAGAAGAAAAGCTGGTCCAACTACTGAGAAAATATAAGGAAGCCTTTCATGGGATTACCCAGACATGAAAGGAATTGATCCCCAGTTGTGTACGCACCACATTTATATAGAAAAGGATGCTAGACCCATTCGCCAACCCCAACGAAGATTAAACCCTCATCTTAAGGATATTGTGAAAGCTGAATTACAAAAACTTTTGGATGTAAACTTTATTTACCCAATATCTGATAGCAAGTGGGTCTCTCCACTAGTAGTGGTGCCAAAGAGGTATGGGAAGTGGCGCATATGTGTACACTACATAGAATTGAACAAACCAACCTAGAAAGACCACTTTCCCCTTCCATTCATTGACCAGATATTAGACACATTAGCAGGAAAGAAATTCTTTTCTTTCCTAGATGGCTTTAGTGGATACAATCAAATTCAAATTGCCCCTTAAGATCAGGATAAAACTACTTTTCCCTATCCTTGGGGAACATTTGCTTATAGAGTCTTACCCTTTGACCTATGCAATTCCCCTACCACATTTCAGAGGGCCATCCTTAGCATCTTTTCAGATTTAAGAAATGAAGGGCTCGCAGTATATATGGATTATTTCACACCTTATGGAGATTATTTTGAGCAAGCATTAGAAATATTGGAAAAGGTGCTGCAAAGATGTATTGCCACCAGGCTCTGCTTGAGCCATGAAAATTGTCATATGATGATGACCGAGGGACTTATCTTAGGTCATTATATCTTAGCAGCTGGAATACAGGTAGATCCGGCTAAAATTTAGATAATTTTGTTAATACCTACTCCTACCACACAAACATAGGTACGCAATTTTCTGGGATCATCTGATTATTATAGAAGATTCATAGAGCATTTTTCTCAAATAGCTGCACCTCTATACGCACTCACTGGGAATGTTGATTTTATTTGGATAGATAAGTGTGACCGTGTTTTTGAGGGTATGAAAAAGCTTGTATCGATAGCCCCTGTGCTAAGGGGCCCAAATTGGGATTTGCCATTCCAAATTTCATCTGATGCGTCAAACACAGCTATCGGAGCAGTCCTTGGGTAGGAAGAAGATAAAAAGCCATATGCAATTTATTATATTAGTAAGAATCTATCTCCTGCTGAATTAAACTATACTGTGACTGAAAAAGAATTTTTTCCTATAATACATGTTGTAAATAAGTTTAGACATTATATAACTGGGTATCCGGTAGTTTTATACACAGATCACTCTACCATAAAATATTTAGCAAATAAACATGTTACAAATGGTAGAGTAACAAGATGGTTGATTTTATTGCAGGAATTTGACATCACAATAAAGGATCGACATGGAAAAGAGAATCTTGTAGCTGATTTTCTCTCACGAATGCTAAAGCTAGCAGATGCAACAACAGTCGAAGATCAATTCCCAGATTAACATTTGTTTGTTGTTACTATGAGGACACCATGGTATGCTGATGTTGCAAATTATTTAGCAGTAGGAAAATTACCCAAGCATCTAACACCCAATGAATGAAAATAGATAGTGTAGAGCGGTACCCGATTCTCTTGGATTAGGGGCTACCTATTTCATACAGGGGCATATATGCACATCA
Organism: Pinus taeda; assembly: GCA_000404065.3. Taxonomy (NCBI): domain Eukaryota; kingdom Viridiplantae; phylum Streptophyta; class Pinopsida; order Pinales; family Pinaceae; genus Pinus; species Pinus taeda. The sequence continues at coordinate 3,010 of APFE030325661.1, forward strand.
GACAATGCATCCGAGAAGACAAAATATTTGAAATTTTGAAAGCATGCCACGACAGGTTGTGTGGTGAAAATTTCGCAAACCATAGGATTGGTCACAAAGTTTTACAAACAGGCTATTACTGGCCTACAATTTTTAAATATGCTAAAAAGTTTGTTCAAGCCTGCGATAGTTGCCGAAGGGAGGGACGCCCTGGAAAGTCCGATGAAATGCCTTTGAATCCACAGTTAGTAATCGAGCCATTTGAGTGTTGGGTGCTTGATTTTATTTGTCCCATTAACCAATCATCAAATCACAAAACATACATACTAGTTGCAACAGAGTATGTTACCAAATGGGTTGAAGTAGAGGTACTTCCAAGAGCTACAGAGGACTCTATAATACATTTCCTTTTCCAAATATTTGTGAAATATGGCCTCCCAAGGGACATAATTACAGATGGAGGACCGCAATTTTTAGATAATAAAATCGCCGCAACATTAAAAAATTACCACATTCGGAACAAAATTACAACCCCATACCACCCACAGGCAAATGGCCAAGTAGAGAGCACGAATAAGGTGATAGAGGAAATACTTACAAAAACAGTAGCATCACATAGATGTGACTGGGCTTCAAGATTGCCAGAAGCCTTGTGGGCATATCGAACAACGTGGAGAAATACCACCGGGTATTTAGCATATCAATTAGTATTTGGAAAAGAACCCATATTTCCAATTGAATTCGAAATTCAAACACTAAGAACAACACAAGAGATGGGTTTGAATTTAAATGAGGCCCAGACTAATAGATTACAACAAATCAATGAGTTAGATGAAATCAGGCTCTCAGCTCTTCAAAACATTGCATTAATTCAACAACAGAGAGCAAAATGGCATGATGCCCTTATTAAAAAGAAGATCTTCCACGAAGGAGATTGGGCAATCCTATACGATTCCAGGTTTCAAGATTTTCCTCGAAAACTCCAGACACGGTGGTTTGGACCTTATGAGATACAGAAAGTGCATGAAAATGGTACCATTACATTAACTACCATTGACGGATCTGGACATTCTTTGAACGCAAATGGTCATTGAGTGCGACTTTACCATAAACCGCTTACTCGAGAAACCTTTTACCAACAATTACGGGAAGATTCCACTATGTAGATTCTTGTTGAGGAAGATTGTTTGGTCAATTTAGTGTGTCATAAATTTCTACATCAATTATCCATCCGTGAGTCGTAAACTGATGAAGTGTGGTGCACTATATGTGCAAGACAACCTCTTTCTTACTTTTCGTTGTTTTCGATTTTTATTTTGTTTTGGGGATTTTATCTTCATTTATCTCCTAATGTGAATGGAAATCCTATCCCTGAGTTTTAAGAATACTCTAGAAGGCAAGTATGGATATATATTTTAAGGCAATTATGTCCTCTATAATGATTTCCAGAACTTAACACTTCAGAAAGTCTTAAAACATACTAGTGATGAAATTAATACTTGAACAAGAATGAAAATGTGCTGCTATTCAAATCAAACAAATAATGAACTATTGATCATGAAACCATTATCTCTACTGCTTATCTAAATACAGAAAGAAAAATGAGTTAAGCTACTGCACTCAAGAAATCAAAATTACAAACTAATAAAAGTAAAATCAATTCACTTCATTCATAGTCCGATAGCTCGCCAAGTAGTCTAAGCTATGGCTTTAGGAGATAACATCAATGATATGAGTAAGTTGATATCTAATTGTAGAAAATTAAAACTAAAATCAAATCACATCATTCATAGTCTGAGAGCTCGTCAGGTAGTCTAAGTTATGGCTTTAGGAGATAACGTCAATGATATGAGCAATTTGATATCTAATTTGCAGAAAAGTAAAACTAAAATCAAATCACATCATTCATAGTCCGAGAGCTCACCAGGTAGTCTAAGCTATGGCTTTAGGAGATAACGTCAAGGATATGAGCAATTTTATATCTAATTTGCAGAAAAGTAAAACTAAAATCAAATCACATCATTCATAGTCCAAGAGCTCACCAGGTAGTCTAAGCTATGGCTTTAGGAGATAACATCAATGATATGAGCAATATGATATCTAAACTAACTACTAAAGCAAGTGAATAAGACTGGAATCAAAGCATAACTGGAATTTAAAAAAAAACTAAGAAAAGCAAAGTCAGCAGAGAGGCTAATCCCATGTCACTAGTTATTGCAAAAATTGTATGAAAATGCCCGGGCCTACTCTATCTTGAAACATACACACACTGATCAGCGTTAATAGAAATATACAAAGCTTGTAAAATCATGTACAGGAACGAAATGTTAATACCATAACAGATGAAATATATACACAGGTGGATAACTATGAAACATGTGCAATGGAAATAAGGAAACAATACATAAAAATTGTATCGCAATAAGGAAAACAAAAACTCAGCATGCAGGGGCCCTCTGCACAGCCTTGGTCAACAGACTATCATTCAAGAATTATGCTCATGCAATCATATAGAAACAAAGTCTTGTTTATAATTCAAAACAGAGGAAGAATCCTCTCGTTACCACAATGGGACTAGTGTCACGGCACAATAAACTTAACAACAAAATTACATCAAATAAAGACTAACTCTATGCATTTGGAAACGCGTTATTTATAAGAAAAGTTCATAACTATTTTCCTATGAAACGTCTTCAACTGAGGCCACGTAAAAGACAACGTCCATGAATTTAGCATAATGGTTGCCAAGATTATTCAATCTATCAAAAGGGGTTGTTGGATTCACATCGTGGGGCAGTCTACAGCTGTCAACATGACCCCAGGGATCTAGGAACGGCTATGAATCCTTCACATGTTTGAAAACACAGTCCTGTTGCCATAGGACTCCTTCGCTTGACCATCGTTTGACCACCGTTGACCACAACTTTCCTTAATAAATCTGGCTGAACCAATAGGACCTGATCCATGTCCAGGTCATTTCCAACTTTCCCACATGCCTTGTTTTGCTTGATGACACCTGCAACCTAAATTTTAACAAAAACAATTGCGGAAAGTTGAATCAGCTGCAGAAAGTGACTGGATTCCGCAGATAATGAGCAAAATCTAGTTCAAACAGCAAACACAAAAACATAGTTAGAAAACCACTTAAATGCTCTTTTAGAATCAATATGCAATGATTTTGATAGCTTATGAGATCCAAGTGAGGGGAGAAAGTCTAGGAAAGTGTGTAGGAGATATGTAATTTCAGGGCTCAACATACCCCACTGTGAAGGTGTTGCATGTCCCCATGCAACCAAAACTTTGACCATCTTCCCTTCAGTTCATGTGTTCTGAGACCTCTGCTAGCACATCCTGCCCCCTTCTCTTCTTTCTTGGCACCACTAACATCCTAGGCTTCCTCATTAAGCACCTGAATTTGAGGTTGATAAGAGCTCTACTCAACCTCCTGCTCTTTTTCTTCAATTTCCTATTCTTCTTCTGCCACAGCCCAAGATGCAACATGGTGTTGTTGTGAATGATCTTATCCAATCTGCTTTGTTCCTTCAATGTTTCATTTTCTCTTTTAATGTGTCTATTTAAGACCTCCAGTTCAAAAACTTCCTGTTTTAGTGACTGAATTAGAGCTTCCTGTGTTGTATTAGGATGGGTAGATGAAGTGCCTGGATCTGTGGCAGTCTTCTCCAATGACTCGATATAATCATACATTTCTTGCTGGTTTGGGTCTATCTCAAGTGTAGTCTTTCTTGGGTTGTCACCAAAATCCTGTTGAGAACGACTGATCTCAAAATCTGGCCGAGAAGGACTCATGTTAACATCTGGAGGACTCGAATGTGGTGGGCTACGGCCAGGAGAGATTGTTGGAGGTTGTTCCGGTGTTTTCCCTCCTAAATCAATGAAGTGGGGCCCTTTAGTTTGTACTTTCCTCAATTTCCCTCTGAGTCTGGAGCTCCTCCTTAAAGTTTGTGGGCTAGTGTCTTCTTTCTCCACACTCTGTTTTTCTTTTCCTTTCATCTTTGTTGCAGCTGATTGTTCCTAAAGATAAACTAGCCTTTCAGACAGTATTTGGTGGTCCTCTTCTTGGGAAGGTTCTAGGGTTTGATAAACAGCCTCAATGTTTCTTTTCCCCTTTAATTTCCTTTGCTTCCTATCCTCAGTTCTTTCCTTCTTACTTTCAGACAGCTTCTCTTCTTGATTAATTTCTTTGGCTATGTTAGTAGGAGTGTCTTGAATTCTCATACTTGTTTTCTTTCTCCTACTCTTCCTTGCTGAGCTACTCTCTGGTGTTTCAGGTGGATCTTGAAAGAAGTTTCTAACCAAAAACTGTTCCCAGGTATCCTTCTTTTCTTTCAACTATTTTTCAATCAAAATTTTCACAAGGCTGTGATGGTACAGGTGGGGTTCTATGTCCTCCAGGTTCTTTTGGATGGTTGTGGACATATTTTTTAGGCTATTCAATAAAAAGTAAGGCAAATTGAGGGTTTTATTTTCTAGAAAATTCATCAGCAACTGGGTGTGGTACATATACATGGACCCAAATCATCCTTCACATGTAATAAACTTTTGGATTATCAATAATAGACTGGCCCACTTTTCTTCTAAAGCATAGACAGGGATTCCACATTTGAAAATAGTTATATCCATACCTGGATTGCGTAGGATAACCCTCCAGGCCCTCTTGTCAAAGCTTTTATTTTTGAACCACCATTCTCCCTCCTGTGGGAGTTCCGTTGCAGCTGCTATAGATGCCTCTGTGACAGAAAATTTAAGGTCTGCAACCTCAACTTCCACGCCATTAAAAGATCTTGCAAAAGTCTTCGTAATTTCCTTATTGTAGCCTCTAAATTTCTGAATGAACCGTAGCCACCATGCCTTCCTTAGTGTGCTTTTCAATTGTGGATACCCCTCCATGAACTTGGGCCCTTCCGGTTCTGCTCTTAACAAAAGACCCATTCCTTCCTCCTGCCTTAAAATACATCTGCGTGAGTAAGGGATTAACGGAGGTGAGAGGGTTGGGTTAGCAGGGAATGGACAACGTTTATGGAAAAAACCAGTGATTGTAAATGGAGAAACAGAGAACAGGTAGCGGGAATGAGTTCATGGAGTGGAGCAGAGGCTTACGTGAGCAGGGTAGAAATACAAATGTAACTTCAATAGAATAGTAGGGGAATAAAGTGAACCGGCAGAGTTTTAAACTAGATGGCTGCAGAGTAGATGCTAGCATGTTCACAAAATGGTTGCGGAATTTGTGCGGTGGAGAAGAGTCATGATCAAATCAATTACGTCCCCATAATTACCTGGTTCGGCAGGTGGAATGCCAACATATCAAAAAAACATGAGTTAAATTCGGAGGCTGATCATGAGGTTGTTTAAAACATAATGCAAGGTTCGTGGAGGGATCATGTAAAGGTTGTGGATGGTTATGGAAGCTATCAATACCAATCATTACATACAATGGAGCTGTGGTTTCATAACTATATAAATGTGCTTTAAATGCTATTTGAAATGAATCTTACTCATACCTTAGAATGTTTGCCACTTTCGTCCATTAACCTTTGATTAGCTACTCCTCGTTGATGCTTTTAGGTGCTTCATATCTTCAAAAGATTTCCTTTGTCATACCTGCATTTGTTTTTTTTTTTTTTTAGTTAACATCTGACTGTCATTGTTGAATAACAGAGTGCTAGCTGCGAAATCAAAAACTAGCTGTGGAATTAGTTTGTAGTTGTGGAAACAGGATTTAGCTGCGAAAACTGATACAATGAACATATGATTGAATGGAGATGGATGAATGATGACTAAGTAAATGAAAAATGGTCATGAAAAGACTTTTATTGGCGGAATGAAATGAAGTGAAGTGAAATGGAGTGAAGTGGAGTGGAGTGAGATGAAGTGAAGTGACATGAAACTTATGAAATGAGAGAGATACTTTTTTTTGGAAAATATAGGGCATCAAAAGGTTCTGATTTTCACCCTGTATTTTCTGTATAAGACTGCCAATCAGTGATTGGTTTTCAGGCTTATACATTTTTTTTTTATTTTAAGAAACAGAGAAAGAACAAGGCTGGTGTAGAAGAAGGATTCTTCTTCACCAACCTTATTGCAAAATTATCCTGAAATATTTTGACAAATTCCTCCTTTGAGAGTGGCTTATGATAGATCTTTAATTGGTGACCATTCACAATAAGAGGAGTTTGATATTCATCAATGGTTTTGATTCGTACCGCTCCATTGCTAAAGAATTTTTCGATCTCATATGGCCCTAGCCAATGAGTCTGAAATTTACCTTTGAAATCTTTGAACTTGGAATCAAATAGCAATGCCTAGTCTCCTTCTTGAAACTTTTTCTCGTTGATGTATTTGTCCTGCCACTTAGCTCTTTGATATTGAACTAGATCAGTTCTTAGGATTGCCCCTTGTCTGATCTCATCTAGTTCATTCAACTGCTCCATTCTATGCCTTTGGGCTTCTGATAGATCCATCCCCAACTGAACTGCCATCTTGAAAGTTTTAACTTGGAACTCAATGGGGAGCAAGACTTCTTTCCCATAAACAAGTTCATAGGGAGAATGTTCTGTTGTATTCCTCCATGTAGTTCTGTAGGCCCATAAGGCTTCAAGAAGCCTTTCTGCCCAATCTCTTATGTGTAGATGAACAGTTTGGGTAATGATGCCTTCAAGAACTTTGTTTGTAGACTCCACTTGACCATTTTCTTGCGGATGGTAAGGAGTAGATTTTCTGTGCTTGACTTTCTATTCTTCCATCAACTTCTCCATCAGGTTGGATGTGAATTGACCTCCCTGATCTGTCACAATTTCTCTTGGAACACTAAAGCAAGTAAAAGTATCCTCATAAAGAAAACTAATAACTGAATGCTCAATAGCAGAAAATAATGCTTTGGCTTCTACCCATTTAGTGACATAATCATTACTTACCAATATATACTTTTTTTGTTTAGATGGTGGGTTAATAGGTCCAATGAAGTCTAAAGCCCATTTTTCAAAGGGTTCGATGAGTACCTGTGGCTACAATGGCATTTCATTTGAAATGGTAAGTTTCCCTACTCTTTGGCAACTGTCACACCTTTTGACATATTGTTTTGCATCTTTGAAGAGGGATGGCCAATAATATCCTAAAGAAAGGATTTTATAGGCTATCCTTTTTTCGGAAAAGTGTCTGCCGCATGGTTCATCATGACATGCTTTGAGGATATCAGGAATTTCATCTTCCCTAACACATCTTCTGATCACAAGATCTGGCCCCGTTTTAAACAATTCGTTAGAAATCGATGAATATTTTGAACTCTACTGAATAATCTTTCTTCTTTCACTAGGAAATAAATGTGGAGGTAGTTTCTCTGTAACCAAATAGTTAGCTATATCTGCATACCAAGGGGTCTTAGTAGTTACTGCAAATAAATATTCATCAGGAAACTTGTCCTCCACAGGAGAATCTTCTTTAGTATTCTGAATCCTAGACAAGAAATCAGCTACTGTATTTTGTTCCCTGGTCTATCCAACACAGTAATATTGAATTCCTGTAAAAGTAGGAGCCACCTTGTAACTCTGCCATTAGTAATAGGTTTGTTCATTAGATATCTAATTGCAGAATGATTAGTATGAGTAAAAGTTTCATAGCCTGTTACATAATGTCTAAACTTATTGATTGCATGAACAACAGCTAAGAACTCTTTTTCAGTCACAGTCTAGTTCAACTTAGTGGGAGTTAAATTTTTAATGGTATAGTAAATGGCATAAGGAATTAAATACTTTTGTCC
>APFE030325668.1:0-10063 GCA_000404065.3 Pinus taeda
AACTATCCATTTGTCCTTATAAAGTGGACCCTTTTATATTAATTAACTATCAACTATTGCCTAATGGACATTATTCAAAGTGGATGGTTGCATACATCAATTGATTCACTCCTAAGTAGTTTAAAGTATGACGAATGGGATAAGACATGAAAATAACCTCGCTCCTCAAAAGAAACATTTTTTTCAAGGCTAGAGATGAGGAAAGTGATACAGAATTGTGATTGATTACCATGTTGATTTCCACTATGTTAATACTTGAATCATGTATTGGTGCACTTGACATTGTTTAATATTCAACGCTATGACGAATAATAACCAAATGGAGTCTTTTTCATATTTTTTTTGATAATTTAGTGCACCCCTTGCACTATGATACGATGAACTTCTTCATGTGAGACATGGGAAAGGTATGAAAAAACTTTGAGTGTGCTAGAAGAGGTAAGATATAGGAATTTTTTCAAACACACTGTATGATTTTATATAATCCATGGAATTTTGGTGTTAATATTGGGGGTTATGTTCTTTACGTGGCGGTTTTTTATAAGGTTGTAGGAAAATAACACCTAATCCACTTTTACAAAAGAAAATTTGGAGAGATGTTAATCTACTTGTGGTTTCATTCTATATTGAGCTATAAGAAAATTTTGTTTAAATGTGTAGAGAACACCTTCATTGTTATGAAGTGCATTATCCATTGTCTAAACCTTAGAGATGCTTAGTAAATAGGAGGTTACTAAGAAGGGATTTCAGCCATAAACAACTTCATATGTTGTTGTTTTCATAGCTCCATCATAAGTGGTATTGTACCATCATTGTGCTAGGAGAAGCCATTATGCCCATTGGCGTGGTTTTTCAATGAAAAATAGGTTTCTAAGAATTTATTGACCAGTTTGGTTAGACCATCTATTTGGGGATGTTACACAATGCTTAAGATTAGCAGGTTTTGTATGTCCATGTTAGCAATTTTTAACAAAAGAATTTTTCTTTTAGAAATTTCATGGCACATGTTGTTTTGACCCGTGGTTTTATAATTCTGATTAAGAAATAATACTGTAATCTAATCCGAGTCAATGGATTAAGGGTTTTGGATGTCACAAAATCCTATATATTGTATTGTAAACAATGATGCTTCTTGATGATAAAACTGATTCCAACATTCCAACTTTAAAAAAAATCCAAAGAAGACAAACACAACAAAACCATACATGACTATGTATGAAAATTAGTATACTCAAATATGAGTCTGTAATAGTGACCGTGATCGGCCTCTTATATACATCAACCACAACAAATTCATTAGAGATTTACCATCACTCTATCCGATGTGCTACTAGGCCTTTTGGAGGAAAACTATTCTATCATATACTCCTTTAAACACAAATATAAATCCCTTCCACCCATCTTCAATGTCAACATCTCCATTTTTTCTCGCCAAATCCACTAACTCCATGACATACTCCAAATAAGAGAACAAGAGCTTTGTAATTGGTATAAGAGGAAGCAACTGAATACCTAGTTTAAATTCTATACATTCAGGCTTTGGAAACCACAATTTGTTGTCCTATTTAGTCCCCCACAAAATCCCCACAATGTGGTTCTCTTTGACTAGCTTAGCCTCATAGAGTCTATTTCTCGGTAGAACATGCCATAACAATTTTGTAGATCTTATTTCTAGCGTGGACAAGGTTGACTCAATGCTCATCAACAACAATATCCAAAGAATTGAGCTCATCACTTCTCAATAGCAAATGTGGTTTTAATGACGAGGACTTGAATAATATATGTATACTTGACATTGAAATATTTATTTCATTATGATTGATATTATCCACATTTAGATGTTAACACATACCTCTTCATATTCGGAAATATAACACATGTATTTATTTTATTATTAATATTTTTTTAAATGTTACATGTCAATTCTATATTTCACAACTTAGAAACAATCTGTTAATGGAATAAGAACTCTCTCTCTCTCTCTCTCTCTCTCTCTCTCTCCTTTTACTCAATATGTATATTGAAATTCTATTAGACACAATCTGTTAATGGAATAAGAACTCTCTCTCTCTCTCTCTCCCTCTCTCTCTCTCTCTCCTTTTACTCAATATGTATATTGAAATTCTATTAGAAACAATTTGTTAATGGAATAAGAACACTCTCTCTCTCATATAATATAATAAAGGTTGCACTATAATATTTGTTTATTAATATATTTTTATTTTAATAATTATATTTCAATTAAACATAAAATTAATTACACATTATTTAATATGAATAATATTATTTTTACAACCCCATGGCGTGTAATTCAATTAGGGAATGAATTAGTAAACCATGAGGTTCAAAGTTCAATTTTTTTTTGGTTAAACCAAGAACAATTTTTTTTTTTTTTACAAGAAATTACATATCCTCTATTTCTTAAAAAAAATAAATATTTAATTTTTACTTGTAATTATTTTATCTCTATGTAAATTTAATGTAAAATTAAATGAAAATTAAATTATATTTACAAATCTTTAATATATAAACCATTCAAATGATAAGAAAAATGTAAATAATAGATCTAATAAGGACTCTAGAAGGTAATAAAGTGTCCAAGAATATGCTCTATATGGCTTATCTTTCTATGGATTATCTTTCTATGGATTATCTTTCTATGATATGTTTATAAATTGTATGTAATACTAAATTTAAAAGGTATACTCAGACATCATCTTTAATCTAAATTTATTTATTTATTTATTTGTTTATTGATTTTTTATGTACTTTTTTTTATTAAATCAAACCAAGAGTTTATTGGCAACAACTTTATATATGATTTTGATTATAGTAACAATTGTATATTTTAATTATAATTTTTTTCTTAATTGTATATATGATCGACAAAGTTATTTGAAATAAAATAAAGTTGGAAAAAATAAAAATAAAAAACAATATAGCAAAGCCCAAAAAATAAAACCATATTAATTTTTCTTTTTAATTTCCTAACTTACATTTTTTTTAGATGGAAAAACCTCAAAGAAACCCCCAATACTCTTCTATTGATAAATGTTTGTGTGTAAAACAAATGTGTTTCATACATGTAGATAATTTTGACCAATTCTTATTGCTACATTACCACTAAAATATTTCCCAAACACCATCCTCTATAATATTATCCTTGCAATTGATAGGGATGTGAAACACTCAAGAAAAATGTAGCTAAAAATTCTTCACGTTACAGACTACCATCTTCACCATGACAAAATGTAAAGGAATGGATAAAAAGTGAATTATAGAATACAAACTGAAAACCGCGAACACATTGTACATAGGTGAAGTGACAACTCACTTAAATCACTGAAACTGAAATTTTTTTATGTTCTTATTGGGTGAGGTAATGGGACATCACTATTGGCAGTGTTATGCTAGCGACGAGGCTTAGGCCTACATCATAATTCAGACAAAAGTGCAATGTGATCATATGAACACTCGCAAGAGGGAAGATCTATCTCTTTACGCAAGATCTCCTCATCCAAAATATCTAACAGAGACTCGTCCATAAGTGAATCCGTTGTATACAAAACATAGTCAACAATTTCAAAAAAATGTTTAGTATAGTTGGTGAATAAAGGTTCATTTGTTGTAAGGTCCATTCTTCTTTGTTGATGGTCTAAACCTTATGTTATTCCCACCATTCTTGTAAAGGAAGAATAGATACTAACCAGAGGTAGTTGGTAAAAAACTTGCTTGTCAGAGGTAATATATCAAGGGGATTTGTTGTTCAGTCTGGATGTGAGGATTCAAATTTTCCCATCGCAGAAAGTGCATTGGGAGAACTTGCAGGAATTGAGTTCAAATCACCACAAACTAACACATGTATGTCTACATTGGTAGCTATTTTCTCTAGTCCTTTAAGAAGAGTATGAACCTGCGAGAGTTTGACATCCTTGAGATCTAGATTTCCATTTGTGTGTATTAGCCATAGAAATAAGTTGAAGAAAGGAAATGCAATGCAAGAAATTGGGTTGAAGAAAGGGGACTTTAGTGAATCACGTGTCACAAAAAAAACAAAGGAACCTCAACCACTATTACATGGGATGTTTGAAAGACGTACATTGGGAGATTGGTAGACATGAAAGATCTATTAGAAGACGAAAATGAGCAAAAAGAAGCAGAAAATATTGAGGAAGAAAACAATGATGAAACTCTAGAGGACGAAGAGTTTGGATTACGTGACATTGTTGATTAAATTTAAGTTATGCTTGGAAATCAAGCTCATTTTTTGTCACTATTAACTAGTTATACTTGCAATGTTTTGACTTGATATTCAATGAAGAAGAATATACACTCAATTAAGGTTGTATGTGTTCATATTTGTAATATGTGATTTTTTCGCATTAATTTTTAAGTTAACCATTATTCTTTTGAAAAAATGATTATTATTTTTTTTTTGACATAATTCATAAAAAAAACCTATTATATTAACTATTTAGTTAATTTCGTATAAAAATTGTTGATTTTCGGCATGTCATTGAGCAAAAAAAATATCATAACGTAGTTTTTAATTATATTTATGTTTAAAATGCTATTTTTAAAATGTCCAATTGTTAGAAAATATTGTTTTTTAAGAACAATTATTTCCTTGTGGAGAAAAATTAATTAACAACTGTATAAATATGTTTAGAATATTGAAAATTTCAAATATCAACCTTCCCTTCTTTAATATGCAAAACAATAAAACCTCACTACAAAAAAATAAATTAAAATAAAAACAAGAAAATATGAAGAGAAGACCACTTCAATTTTAAGTTCACAAATATAATTTTACATTTCATACATAGAAAATTCTAAAGTTAAAAAAGAAAAAAAAAAAAAAAGAAAAAAACAAACAAACAAACTTTTAAAAAAAAAATCTTGTGCAGAATTACCACGTTTTTAAATCAGCATGAAAAACACAACCATTATAAAATGCAATGTACATACAAAAATTTATAGTGCCAAAAACTAAGCTTTAAAAAACGCATGTGTGTTCTGCATAACCCATTTTCGAAATCGGGTCACTTTTTTGCTATCTCTACAAAACGAGTAACAATATGGGTTCCTGTTTCAAAGTTTACATTGTTTATGCAAGACTTGTCTATTAAGGGGTGGGAAATTTAAAAGTTGAAAGCTCAGCTTAAAAACCTCCCAAAGCTGAAATTAAAAATTGATAATATGTATGTGTTAGAGCTTCCAAAGGCTCACAAATTAAATCAGAGAATTGAAGTTTTAGAGAATGACTCTGTCATTGCATAGACAATTGCACAGGAAAATGAGAACTTTTGGGCAGAAATTAATGAATTTATGACTGAAATTTGACCTTCCATTGAAATTATTTTCGAGCAGGAAGAATTTGTACATAAATCAAAAGTGGTCATTGAAGGGATAAAGGAAAACATGGGTTAGAAGCCAAGTGAAGCTACTGCCTTAATAAGAACCTTGAATTCAAAGACAAAAGAAGAACATGAAGAATATGAGATTACAGAGAAAACTGAGAGAATACTTGAGGTAAGAATATTTCTTACAGAAAGGAATCTAATCTTATTGTTAAAGAATAAATGTCATAATTTGGAGTGTAGCATTCAAAAATTCCAAAAGAAATCCAACATACTGCATCAAAAGGGGCTTCCAGGTTTAAAGGGAATTGGAGATAAATTAGTTCAGCTAGATGATTATCAGCAAAAGCTTTATTCCATAGCAAGAGATAAATCTAAATTTTCCAACATAAAGGGAACTATTACACGTAAAGTTTTCATGGAAGGTTTGAAGTTTGACTTACTTATCAAACAAAAAATAAAACATCTGTTTATAGTCAAGCCTACTTTCTAGAAATATACTGAGGTGGATGAAAACTATAGAAAGTTAATCAAATTCTCCACCACAAATGAAAGCAAGTGGGATAAATTATGTCAAATTCTTGAATAAATAGGTATTCATGTCTAGCAGCAAAGCAACAATTTTTTAAGCTGAGTCATCACCAGAATCCTCAAAGTTATTTCCAGAGAGATTCAGTAGTTTAAGTTTTTCTATAGTCCGTACTATTTTTGTAAACAATTTTTTAGGATATTTTGTAGAAACATATTGATATTTTAAATCAATATATTTTGATAAATTTGTATAAATATTTCATATTTTGAAGTACAAAAGGCTGGAACTTGTATGAAGAAAGAAAATATTTGATGTAAGGATGCGCATGTAATGAAGTGATCATTTCCATTAATTTGCAAAGCTTGTTCTAGGATTCCTATGTCACACAGTTCGTGAAGTTTCCTCTCTTGTAAAATGATTATTTTTCCAGTTTTCCATATGTTCTTTCTGTCTCTATTGTTTAAAGAAGATTAAGGGTCGAATTTTTTTAAATACACTGTGCTCTGCCTTATAAACAATATCTATGTTTTCACTCTGATATTAAATATAGAATTCATCCTAGTGTGCTCTATGTTTAATTGAATCTAAATATTTTCATCCCATTCATTCCTTAAATGCTCTAAAGATATAAAAGCTTGCCTACCTTTCCCTATTACATCTATTCTGACATTCTTGTATTTGATCAACCTAAGACTTATGACTCCATTTCCAAATGGATTTTACTCACAGTTTCAACCAAACCTATGAAAAAACCAAACTCAAAACTGAATGGCCTAACATCTCAAGACAACAATTATAAATCATATAAGAGATCCCTCTTTGAAGTTGGAAGGGATAGATCCCAACATCCAAAATGGTTTTTTGCTTACCTCTGGGATTGTCTCACACCCTTGGGAGTTTACAGAGTTAAAACATTTTGGCGACCGTACTGGGGACTTCACACAAATCTCATATAAATTGAATTTTTCCTTGGTAAAAAATTATTTCAGAGCTTAAAGACTATTTCAAGTGTGTGGCTATTAAATAGATGTTATTAAGGGTGTTTTGCACCTAAATTTTGTACATAGTTCTATTTGTAAATAATCTATTACAGATTTAGCTCCTAGAATGATATACACTAGAGCTCATCCATATCCTAAACCACCAAAGTCGTAGATAATCCTCAAAAAATTATTAGAAAGAGGAGTCTTACTGAGAGCCAAGAAAGTAATAATCCATTGGCCATAGTTAATTCTCTCCATGAAAGTTTTTTAACTGTTGAGGATATTGAATTTGACTTACCTTTTGAGCATAGCCTTTGTCATACCAAGTCAGACACTTTTTTACCTAAGATAGTTTTTGATGAAAGTATTTTGAAACCTTATATCTCAAAGCATCAACCTATTAATCCAGACTCTGATGAAGATGTTGTAAAATAGTTATTAAGATTGAAGTTTTGGTCACCGAACTAGATAAGGCTATGCACAAAGTTGTTATTCATCAACGACCTAATTCTTTAGCTTCTTCCTCTACGGTGATTCCTCCTATTAGTACTTCTCCTCCAGTAATTCCTCCTATTAGCAGTGTACCCATTTCATTTGCTATCCCTACAACCACTACATCGACTCAACAAAGTACAATCCCTCCCCCTTTAATACCCTCCATATCCACACTTATTGTAGTTTTATCATCTTCTCATTCCCAATTACCTATCATGGAAACTCGTTATGCCCCCTAGTCCTACTTGGAAAACTAAATGTCGTGCCACAAGATTATCATATCTAAATACCTCAATTTGATGGCACACGGACAATCACTACTCAACAACATATAGACAAAATGAATGATTATTAATATTTGCAAGAAATTGATCATGATGATGTGAAGATGAGATTGTTTTCCCAAAGTCTCACAGGAGAAGTTAAGAAATGGTTTAAGGCATTGTGAGTTGCCTCTATCCCAAATCTCACACAATTTCACCAAACATTCCTCCGAATATGGGAAGTAAAGAAGACTCCTCTCCAAATATTGGCTTAATATGAGAGTATAAAGGGAGCCTCTAGTGAAACAATCCAAGACTATTGCACTAGATTCAATAACATTTCCAATTCTATCCCCACTGCAATACAACCCCCACCATGACTAACTCTGATCAAATTTCCAGATAGTTTTGATCCAGACATGTCTTACCAATTGAGGGAGAGAAATCTTGTTATCCTTGAAGAGATTCAGAGGAATGCAGTCAGTGTGGAGGCAAACTTGTTGGCAAACAGAGCTAGGTTAAAGATTGAGAGGAGAGCCACTATTAAAGAAGAACCCACTTCTTCTTCATCATGTGCTAGCTTGGATACCTTAGTTAAAACCATGGAAATAATGATGGAAAGGATAAGTTTAACTGAGAAGGATCCTCTAAGGGAAAATAAAGGTGTTCCTCGAATTATAAATCCTAATTTTAGGAAAAATCAACCTTAAATTAAATATAGAGAACAAGGAGGCAAAATTGATCAGCAGCAAGTTAGACCTCATTTCCAAGAGAACTATGCAAATGAAGAAGCTGAGGTACTAGAGGATCTTGAAAAAAATAAAATAATCTTATTTAAGGAAAGTGAAAATGACAACATTTTCTTAACTAAAGAGGAGAAAGATTTGTTCTTGCTATCATAACCAGAGGTCATCCGTTTAGATTCGTATGATTATTAACAAGGATACCAAAATTCTATCATGGAGGTGCACAGATAATACAATTTGAGGAGTAAAAAGGCTGTTGAAAATCCTCCCAAGAAAATTCAGAGTGACACCCCTTCTACTAGCAAGCCAAAGGATGATTCTCAAAAGGAGACTTCTAAAAAATAAGGTGTAAATATCAAATAAATAGATAAACCTCATACATATTTCAGTATTGAAAATGAATTATTGAAGGTAAAAATTTCTATTCCTATGACTAAATTAATTAACAGAAATGCATCTAGATTTCATGTCCTGAAAGGTCTGAAGATAGGGGATGGGATGGACACAATTAATTTAACTGATGACTAACATGAGTTATTGTTTGGGCCTGAAGTTGAAGGAAGTCTCAAGATGGTAGTGTGCCACCTATCTATATTAGTTTGAACATTCGTGAACATTGAGTCTGGTGCTTCACACAATCTTATGCCTAGAGGCATCATGGAGAAGCTAGGATTAGACACAACAAGACCCTACAAAGATTTATATTCTTTTGATTCGAGCAAAGTGAGATGCTTAGGTCTCATCAAACATTTGTGTGTTACTCTAGTCCAAATACCAACAAAGAGTGTGGTAATGGATATTGTAGTGGCGGACATACCTCCCAAGTATGGAATGTTGCTATCAATATCATGGGGAACAAACTTACAGGATACGTTGCAGATGGACATGACCTATTCTACCATTCCCGTTTTTGGTTAGCATAAAAGGTTATGTAGGGAAACATTAATGATATATATGGTGAGCAGCCAAGACAAACTAAATAATTACCCCATGTATTATGTGCATTCAAATATGGACTCCTTTATTTTGTATAATGATGAATGTGTAGATGAAGATGTGTCACACTTGGAAGCTGAATTGACCAAGAGAGAGGAGATAAAATTAGATACTAGGAAACAAGATGAAGAGGGAGAAGCCCTTTGGAACATGGATTTTGATGGGGCTGTGAGCAAGGAAGGAGCAAGGGTAGGTGTTTGGATCTCAAACTCACAAACAAGTATATCAAAGGGACATTCTTAGAAGCTTAACTTTCAATGTACAAATAATATAGTTGAATATGAAACACTGCTTTTAAGACTGAAAATTTTGAAGAGGTTGGGAGCTAAAAGGACTTCAACACATGGGGATTCTGAACTCATCATTAAGCAAATTAATGGTGAGTACTCGACTAAACACCCTAGACTAAGGGCCTACATAAATGCAGAAGGCCAACTTGTACTCATGTAGGGTTGACGAAAATATGGGTTTCCAACTTGTAAATTGAATATGTTATTAATGAATAGGAGTTAGAAGGTGATTAAATACTCAATGAAAAGGGCTTGAAGTCCTCTACACTCTCATGTTATTGACTTCTTGAGTTGGTGATCCCTTTGACATCAATAACAAGTATTTTTCCAACATAAGGAATATGGTTTCAGTGGCCCATGCTATTAGATGTTGTGCATTACATTTGATGAAGCTTTTT
>APFE030325669.1:6877-30175 GCA_000404065.3 Pinus taeda
CCTCTATCTAGATTTCCAGAGTAGTCTCTTTTGTTCCTTTTCAGACTCCTTAAAGGAAAAGGTCCATCTGAGCACTTTTCACTTCAGGCTCATTAAAAATCAAAGGCGACTAGAGTCATCTTCTGCTTTTTATCGACTCTTAAAAATTGAAAAAGCAAGTTGTGTCAAAGCGTCTAAAATTTCTTTTAATTGGAATAACGTCACTATTCCCTCGTTGGTTTTAGGTTGAGAAAAATGGAGTCCACCAACCAAGGATTTTGGGAGATGTTGGTGCACCTCATATGGCCACATTGTCCCTCCTAGGACTGACGATTAGCTTACCCATATGGCTCTTCTCGACCTCTGTCGTTCAAACCGCCGCGGTTCTTGAACAATCAAATCAGCAACTAGATGATACTAGAGTTACCCCCCAACCTTCTTCTTTGCTTGTTTCTTCCTCCCCTCCTTCCTCTTCGCTTGGCAAATTTAGTGAAGCTAAAGACCAAGTAACTAAGAAGAAGAAGAAATGGAAGAAGGAGAAAGAAAAGAAGAAGAAGGAGCCAAAGGTGAAAAGGGGCAAGCATGCATCATCTAGCGAAAATCCACACATTGCACCATCCAAACTGAAATCTCCATGTGTCATTTGCAAAGGGGACCACTATCATCGAGATTTTCCTTGCATCCCTCGGATCTTAAGGGATTGGTCTCCTCGTTTGCACAACCCGGTGTCGTCAACCTCTCACAATCATGTTGAGAGTACACTGTCAACTAGCAAAAACGAAGTCTCTAGACAGAAAGGAAAATGTAAATTTCCTTGTAGACTGTGCGAAGGCAATCATGTCGTCCACCGTTGTCCCTTCCTGGACGAAGCTAAAAGAGTGTTGGATAACCGTCCTGCTTCACAGCTACGGCTTCCTCATGGGTACAAGAAACTCTTGTCAAGTCCATCACTAGTTGAAAGCCCAACTGACACACCCTTGTGGTCAGTCGAAGCATCTACCATTGAAGATAAACCCTCTGAGTCCACACCAGATGAAAGTCAAAAGGTTGAGGTGGCAGTCGACCTGGTCTTGTCTCCCGAAGGTCCGTCTTCAGATGATACAGTCACCGAAGAGAATGAGAATGACACTATTCAAATTCTTTTCATAAACATAGACTTCGATGAACATGGGGGCAATCTACCCGTTCCTTTACCATAGGAAGGAAGTTCGTCAGTGTCATATCAGGCAGTTTATTTTGTCCCACCTTCAAGCAACCTAGTCATTTCCTTCAATTGGAATCTACCAGGCAGACCCCATTTACCGTCTAATGTACCATTCCGAATCATTGTACAAGCTTATAGAATGGTCATGGTCGGTACCATCGTAGATGAAGGGGATTCTGTGAGTACCCTTTCCTCAACTGCTTGGAAAGTGCTTGGTTCGCCATCGCTTCTACCTGAGATGCGAAATCTAACAAGCTTCGATAAAGGAACCAGTCAACCATTAGGGATCCTTCCAAGTTTGCCAATAACTTTGGGAGGAAAAACTGTATATCTGAATGTAATTGTGGTCCAAGGACCCTTAGATTATAATCTACTCCTTGGGCGCGACTATATTTATAGCATAGGAGCCATCATCTCCTCACTCTTTCGAGTAATGTGTTTCCCGCATGAAGGCCAAATGGTCCAACTCATAGACCAGCTTTCATTCCCCATCTCACACATAGCTAATAGTCAAATGCCATCCCTAACTGGTCTTTTCATGCAAGGAATGTCTCATCAATCTCCAGTCCATCCACCTGAAGAGTGCGAGTAATTCAGTGGACATGACTGAAACTCAGGGGGCATGCACCCTGGTCTGCTTCGACAGGAAAACTTCAGGTATAGAGTAAGCTTCCACGTAGAAATATGACTGCTTTGACACGCCCATCTGTTTAGGAAAATGGGGTTGGACTGGAATAGGATACCTCCATTAGAAGGTAGGCCTTTCTCGATAGAACAAATGTTTTTTCTGCAAATTGAAGGGTAACCTGGAAAAGGTAGGCATTTCCTGACAGAACAAATGTTTTGTCTGCAAATTGAAGGGTAACCTGGAAACTCTACTTCCCTATACCCAAAGGCATGCAAACCTTTTTGCACACAAGTGAAAAGCAACCAACGTAATGATAAGTCTATAGTTCTGCTAACTTCAACTGCTTAAGTTAGGTGAGTGGTCGAAAGGACCGTTCGCCTTCACAGGGGCCGTATGGTGCCAACGAAGTAAAGGAAAAAGCTTTCCTACCTAACCTCAGTAGTTAACTAACCCCTAGGACAGTAGTTGGTCGTTCCTAACTTGCATCTGAGAAGGAGCAGAGCAAAGTTTCGAATGGTGCAAGCTCCTTAAAAATTGAACCTATCGGTGAGACATCTTTATTATATGATTGACATGAGCATTTTTTATGCAAAATTCAAGCTCGTTAAAAATTAAACCTAAGAAATGATCAAATGTTGCCCCAGAGTTTAAGCTCACTAAAAAATGAACTAGCCTCTGGTAAATAACCATTGAGAATGCATTATCATTAGCTTTTGAGCCTTGGTCATGTTCCTGCCAACACCTCCACTCTGTTTTAGCCAATCATATGCCTCCATTTGATTGTTTACCCTTTTGAGGAACAACTGCGAAGAGTGATTTAGTTATCCATCCTTGTTACACCGTCGTGATTGGAAAGTTCCAAACCTTACCTGGAATTAGCAGCTATCCGAATATATCACTCGTTCCTCAAAGACAAGTCTCCTTTAATCTCTTTTCACCCGACTCGTAAAATATGAAAAGATTGCCAAGCAGTTGGACTCTCTAGCTCGTTAAAGCTACCGGGAGCGCTATCCTCCTCTAGATTTTAATCTTTTTGGACCTGAGGGATTATTACACAAAAATATTGAGCGCTTGTCTTGTTCGTCTCATTAAAACTATCGAAAATTCATCCCTTTCGTATTATTTTATACTTTTTCGGACTTCAGGGATTATATGAAAAAAAAGAATTACTGGAGTTTTCTTTCCATCCCTTTTTCAGACTCGCTAAAATTGAAAAAGGACTGAGTTGTCTTTGTCATTAAACTCATTAAAACCAATAGTGACAAAATTGTCCATGCAGACAAGAATGAGTTTAGCTATCGCTAAGCTCGTTAAAACATAGCGATGGGTTTGCTCGAACAGAAAATTATAGGACAAACATATGTTATCCTCCTCAAGCTTGACAAAAATAAAGAGTTTTTGGTTAGCAATGACTAGGGAAAATTGGGAAGAAAACTTGAAAAAACTTTATTGGTAGCGAGTCGCTCTTGAACATAACACTTTCACTCCATCACCATGATTGAGTCGGGTTGGGTTATTCCATTTACCAGTCATATTACCATTGGTCCACCGTACCATCCATCTTTGGGGTTAACGCTACCAATCCATTTTAGTGTCGTCGATATGTTCAAGAGAAGTCGATCAGAGAATTCACCAACCCATGTCGTGCCTCATCCGCTACAATACCTTCACGCTCCATCCTTTCATGACCGCCACCCTGAACCCTGTATTGTCAGATTGTTTTCACGTCCAAAATAATTTTCTCCATTCCATGTCGTAGATGTGGGATTCATTAAGGCCCTCCTACAACAGGTTACTTCTTGTTGATGACATCTCATTATCCAAGAAGTCAACCTAGGAACAACCCTTTCAGTACTTTGAAGCTTGCATGCCTCAATGGCAAGTTTCTCACTTCCGGTGACAGGTTTACATCAATGGCCTTCGATCGAAAGTTTTTGCGTGGTGTTCGACACCAAGTCCCTTTTTCACACCACATGAATTGTACTATAGTACCTTGAGGTTCATCATCATTATCGGTGATTCCTCTTGCACCTGTTAATAGCTTACATCATTGGCTGGTAATCAGGCGATGTCTTTCCATGTTCGACTCCAGAGCATTTTCACATGGATCGACTTGTACTTCGAACAAAGATTGGATGGGTTTGAAGACCCCAGATCTAGTTTCATCCATTCAGGCTGTGATATATTCATGAAAATAAAGACATCAAACGTACATCATTTCTACAGAGATGATCATCCAAATCAAAGGATGATGGCTCTACCAAAATAATCAATCTGCCACACAGATGGTTGTCTGTCCAATGTACATGAAAATGAATTTATAAAGCTGAGCATGGGAATGCCCACCTCAACTATATCATGAAAATGTTATGAAGATAATGTGTTTTATTGTATCTTATTACAGGTCGTCTTCTAATTCGAAAGAACCTCGGATCCTCATGATAAATCACTTCACTCGAGATCAAAGATCTACGGCCTCATGCTTTAGGGGGCAACTGTTATAGACATATTTGGGCACTGCAACCCCAATCAAATATGTCCATAACCAAGGGCTTCTAAGTCCCTAAAACTGTTGTTTCATGCCCTAAAGGAATAAGGTCAGTTGATTACATCATCTCCCAGAAGTTCTCCACAGAAAACTGCTCATAACTAGTCAAAACTAGACCATACAGACTGCCCAGTGTAGAGGGTGCGATACATCTCACCTACTCAGTGTAAAAAGTGTGATGCATACTGGAAAGCCCTTCTATACGGTATGATAGGTGAGAGAAGACAAATGGCAGAGACAGTTTGCAAGGTGGATGATCATGGAATCTTCTAGAAACTTCTCCTGTGACACTTGCCTCTCTGAATTCGCCTAGGGATGAGTAAGAGATCATCAATCTCCAAGTGGAATCAAGAACTACCAGAGAGAGGACACTGATCAAAATCCCAAAAGCTGACTCACCCCCTACAATCATCCATATATGGATCCCTCATCCCAGAGATACAGAGGCTGGAATCTTGTATCTTGCAAGGAAGTGTCGTTGGTTTCCTGGTGCAATATCATAGTGTTGGGTGATCTAAGCTTTTCATGAGGTGAAGAAGGGCTTTCATGCTGGGAGGATGACACTGGGTTAGATCAATGGGTTGTAATCCTCTCTTCTAACCTCTATATCAATAAAGCTATTTGAGTTTTCCTCCACATTCTTGTATGTTAGCTGATATATGCATGTACGTGGTCAATATATATCTGGTCCTATATTGTTTATGATTGTAGATCTCTGCACTTTGAAGGTATTATGTTGTTTTGACTTTATAGGTACTCTTTGAAGCGAATTGGTTAAGGGAAGAGTGGCAAACATCTGTCAAAGAGGAGAAGGGACAAACGGAGAACCAAGTGAAAGATCAAGGTTGGTATTCTTTGCTCCTCTCTTATCTACTTCTCATAAAGGAAAGCGAAAGTAACTTTAATCTGTTTGTTTCTAAGATAGCTACCCGTCTTAGTGGGACTAGCAGCTCTGCATAGACACTAGATTTCCCGATAACACTAGGGTACAGAAACCTAGTTTCTGCACCCTCCCATACTACCTCGAGTGAGACCTCCGGTCCACGCTCCATGAACTATTGCCGAAAGGGATGGTAGTTTCGGGATTTGTTTGGCTAAAACACTTCTGAACCTGGGTTAGGCCCCCACAAGCCAACACTATGCAAACATTTTCTTCATGACTACCTTAAAGATCTACATAGTTATGACCACCAAGCTCTCGCAACCTAATCCTAGCCTCCTCTAGAAATCTATGCAGTTTTCAATTCCAATTCCTCCCGCTGCCCGCACTGCCTTCCTTGGAAAAATTGTGTGGTTCTACCTCCTAGTTGAACTAGACCCCACATAAGTCACTATTGTCCCAAACTACTCAACCCATCCTCTCAGTCTCCTCTACATAGTTTTTCCTGACAGTGTCGTGGAGCCTAGCATCTTGACCTGGAATCTTCTCTATGCAGTTTCAAATCCTCGTCCTCTCTCCTGTCACCAGCACCCAAAAAGGAAAGATGATGCATCATGGTAGACTAGGGGATTTCGGGATTTGATGTCATCTTGTCGTGATTGATTGCAGAGACAGGTACATGTATGATGCATGATGCGACGATGAACAGGATGAACAAGGAGTGCATGCTAGGAGACTTGTTCGCAAATGGATGAACACATGAAGCACGCTAGGTACTAGCGAAGGGGATACATGCACATGCACATCAAGAGAACACCAAGATCATCAAGAACTCTACACATCTTATCATGCGGAGGTGAAGCTATGATACACCAAGAGCACACTCATCACTCAGCAACACAAAAGCTCGACATGGACACCATCACCTGCATGAACATACCAATAGTGTCATGTTGATTCATGTCATGAGTCGTCTTGGTCACATGACTACTATGGACCATATTGTTGTAATCAATGTAATGTAACATGGAAGTCCAAGAGATTCACATACAAAGTTGAAGAATCATAAAATTCAAATATTTATGAGTGAAGTCAAAGAGTCAAAAGGGTTAAGTTCACCCTTGGCTATGTATACCCCTCATATATACATGCAAAGGAATTTTCACCTTGGCTCCTCCCACATAGCCTTGAGAGTCTGTAGTCTTTTCTTTGAGGAGTGAGTAGTGGCTTCAACAACCCACTATCAGGGTTAGTGATGTATGGTGTACAGATGTGCCTTGGAACTTTTTCTTAATTTAGAAGGTTGTTATTAGGGCAACACATTTTCACACATGTTTGTATTCATTTGTGAGATTGTTCTTTGGACGCTTATAATGCATGTTTCTTTAACCTATACTTAGATAGTTGAACTATTTTCGTTGTTTAAGTGCATATGTTGTTGGAAATGTGTTTCATCAATTCTTATCATTGTCTTGCTTGTGTGGACTACTCCATTAGACACTAGAAAGATTCTTTCTTGTAAAGTTGTTATAATGACCATAACACTCATGTGGACTACTTTGTTGGGTGTTGTATGTGCTATATATTCACTTTGTGTTTGTGACTACTACATTTGTCTCGACTACTCCACTAGAATTTGTGCATGTCTTAACGTATTGTGTGTATCTAACTGAGTTGGGACTATTCCCTTTCGACTTCAGATTCATTCTCACCCTCTTCCTCTACTGTGAAAGAACTTAGATAGAAGTTACACTAAGCACTCAGCAAGCACATGAACCATGTTGTTTGAATAATAAGTATACCACTCTCATGTGCTGACAAGCAAGAGCTAAGACATATATTTAAGATAATGGAAAAAGGGCCATCGTACTAGATGGGATTCCTACAGCGAACGGTGTGAGTTCTGGTTGGGACTTCATACTGGGGAGATCCCCTGAATGTTGATGGGTCCAACACCACCAATAGAGCCTAGGTGTGCAATGTTTTCACATGTTATCAATCATTATATGATTTCTATTGCAATGATCAGATGGTACGTGTTGAACTTTTTTTATGTTTATGTTGGTGAGCTTTTTCATTTATTTGAGCATGTGTTGTGTATGGGATTGTGCACCTTTACACATTTTCATGAACTTGTTGATTATGATATTATTTATGATCAATGAATTAATTTCTATTGAATACATGGGCTTTATTTGAAGTTTTTCTCACTCTTCTCTTAGAATTCATGTCAATGTTACTTAGCCATTTTTACATAGTGTTTCATATGTTTAAAATCCATAAGTTTCTTATTTTCATTTGTTGAAGTTTTTATTTTTTTCTCTAATGATTGCTTTTTTTTAGTCCAAGAAAAACTATAAGAAATATGATGGCTACTGGGCCTATATACAAGATGAGACTCCTAAACCAAGCAATGTAGAGTCTAGTTGAGATTCTACACCGAGGAGATCCCCTTGCTATTGGTGGTACATTCGAGCCCATCAACAGGAAATGGGGTCTAATTTTTTTATCTTTTCCAAACTCATCAAAACCCAAAATAAATATTGGCATTGCATTCATCTCATCGAGATATTTTCGGCAATATAAATTTTACCCCAATCCAACTTATGGATCAAAAGATATGGAAATCTAAAGATCTTTATATTAGATATTGTCATATCCTATTTGACACAACCCAACAATATTTTACCACTAGATGGTGATTGTCTCTATTGCATTATGCTATCCATTAGGCTTTAACTCCCTCAACCACTGCACATGTCGGTCACAACTAAGCACCACACAACATGACTTTGTGAGCTTTCATCATACTAACTAGTGTGTAAAATCAATATTGATAGGTCATAATGACCCTCGACTCTATTCATTTTATAAAACCAACAATTATGACTCCTGGATTGGGATTAATAGCCACAACATTGCAAGAACAAACAAGAGTGTATTATTGGCATAGGTTACCATGATAAAGAAAAACAACTAGAGAAACATTGTCATTAACTAACAAGCTGATGAACCTTCAACATTGTTTCCTTCTAGCTTCGAGTTATTGACAAAACCTATACTTAGTATACATATGTTTCCATATCATTAATAGTGTAACAAATTCTAACATTATAGTCTCATAGTGATAGAGAAAAATTAAAATAACACACAACTTGCTCATTAATAGTCATAACTATTACAGTAACATATTAAACATCTAAAGAACCATTCCATATATATACTAGAAAAAAAAGGGGGAAAATTACTAAGAAATACATATAGCAAGTCCCTGACCCTCTGGCTTCTAGCAAGACCATTTGAGACAAATACCAAAAAATTACAGCAACAAGCTTACTATATATCCTTCATTGTTTTACAATAATATTATTGAACAATGACAAATCCTATACAATAACCAGACACTAGCATACAAACTAACCATGACTCACAAGACATCAAACAAATTAACCCCCAATACATTATTCATATGATAGTCTTCAACCCAACTAATGCTTGGTCTTAAAGAAAACATTTCATAATGCTTAGCAACTTCTCTAGAAGGTTCTATTCATCCCGCCTCTTTTACCTAGTCAACTCTTTGCAAATTAAGGTATTTTCCTGCCACTCATTGAGTTGTCCCATATGTTCCTTAATTGCCTCAAAATTTCTTCCTTCCGGGTTCATCTCCACTCCACTAATGGTCTCTTACTCAAAATATTTGTAACTGTTCAAATATCTATAATTGTTCATGTGCCACAACCCCCTGGTTGATTCCTTCTTCATAAAAAATCCTAAAGGTCCCAATTTGTTGTCTACATTTTTTTTATTCCTATAGATACTATCTATTATACAGTTTGACAACTACCTTTGCAACACCACAACCTTCATTTCAACCACATGTTACACTCTCCTTCATTGCCTTCCTCGTGCCAACCATCTGCTACATATCTGTGTCTTGTGCCAACCCTTTTCTATGCACTATCATGTCTACCTTTGTGCTCCTCACTACTGCTACGTGATCCTATCTACACCAAAATTTAGCAAAACATTTATGGGTCCCAACACACCCCCAACACAAAAATATGGCTCGTCCTCGAGCCATGGAGTCCTTCTCCTATACCCATGGATCTGGGACTTCCAACATCACTGAGGTTGTCTCTCTTTCTTCAGTACAGTCATCCTGGGGGAAGACATAGAGCACAAACACCTTGGATTTATTCCAACAATTGAAGAGGGATTGTTGGTTCCATCAAATGGAAAGATATGGCTACCATTATTTCTCTAAGGCCGAATTATATGCCTATCCTTGGCATTTATCTCCTTCTTGCAGTCGTATCCTATTCCTCCTTATGTGCAAGGAGACAAGACCTGAGAGTAGTTGTCTCCTTCCCCACATAGTTGTTGGAATTTATGTTGTGCTAATATGTGAGAATTGTCCCATTCTTATTTCTTTTTCACCATCGTGTCTTCCATGCCTTCTCACTATAGTCCTTCTAGTGTGGACTACAGTGTCTCCATTTTACTCCAAGGGGTTGTAAGTCCCCTTCTCTCATGGCACCCATTCAAGCTTACTGGTGCATTTGTATCCTCCTATGTAAAAAATCCCTATGAATGGTAGGAATTCTCTCTTTTATGGATCCTTTTTTAAACCCCTCGCACACCTATGAACCCATACCTCCCATTCCTAACTCTCTCACCCATGTCTCTTTTCCAAAACCTAGTCTTCCACAGTTGCATCTTTTTATCAGCTTTCCTATTTAGGATATTTTTCTCCACCATACGTATATAGATTATCTTGCTAGCATGTCACTCTTGCAAAATGCCTTTACATCTTCTCTTAACTACCTTTTGGCCACATCACTCCTCTGTTAAAGTTAATTACATCCCTGAATGCCCCATGTACTCCTCCCTTGGTCACTAGGTGCTTATTTATAACATTTTTTCTCATTACCTTCTCCATAATTTATGTTGGTACATTCTCCTACATATGATGTAGTTCAGATACAAATATCGTTTATCATAACTAGTCAGTTTCATGACCATTTTTCCAACCTTGTTCAATGTTGATGGTTTTCACGAATTACTGACTCGCCCCAAGTAGTCTCAGTCAACCTAGATTTCATTTCACCTGAGTTTCTGTCATTACAACCTCATTATGGTAATGTCAGAATACTCCATTAGTGGGTTAGAAACTCACAACCCTTTCCTAGCCTCCGAATGGAGTTTGGTTGTCTCTTCAGTAACTTTTTTCCTTCTCCTCTAAGACTGTTTTAAAGAACTAAATCCTTTCAGTGAAGTCTTCTCATGTTGTCCTAGTCATAATCAATTCCATAAAGCCTTCACATGTCATCTTATGTTATCATCGTTATTTGTCTCACAGGTTTAGCCTGTACGATGAATTTTGGGCTTGAGTTTGCATCACCCCCACCACAACATATTTCTTATACTTGACTGCACCTATGTCTTCCTTGAGTAGACCCCATTCCTACTAACTTTTAATTCAATGTATTTAAAAATTTTACATATGTACATAGGTGGTAATCCATCCCCTCTAGATTTATCCCACCTCCCAAGCAAACATGTAGCTATCAGCCACTTCTTCCATTGTGTTGTTAATTGGGACCCTTCGAAATTTTGTACCCTTAATCTTGGTTGTGTCAAAGCCCTTGACTTCCAAACCACTGCTACCAACCAATTCTCTCTACAAAACACCTAGAACTTTATCAACCATTCTACCATCTCACTATATTCCAATGGTTTCCTCAACATTTATGTTGACCTTCTTTACTTGAAGTTGATGCCCATAACCTCTAAGTTGTAAGAGCATTCCTTCCACTGCACGTTCACCTTCTAATTTTGGAATCTCGATATTTTGTGGATCCTCTTTGTTATCTCCCCCCTTATTTTCTACATTGTAACATTCCAAAAATTCTTGAACTTGCTACAAATGCTGAGATGCATTGTACAGTGGCCCACCTCTAATGAAAATTTGGTCATCCTTTGTGAAT
The DNA here is from genome assembly GCA_000404065.3 of Pinus taeda. Taxonomy (NCBI): domain Eukaryota; kingdom Viridiplantae; phylum Streptophyta; class Pinopsida; order Pinales; family Pinaceae; genus Pinus; species Pinus taeda. The sequence goes on from APFE030325669.1 coordinate 18,107, forward strand.
ATTTTCCATTGTAGCACCTCCAAATCCTTTCCCAATGCAAGTTCATCTACATGGAAATTGAAGGTTGCGTTAAATTCCTATGCTAGCTCATCGCAATAATGAATTCCTCAATTCACTTCTAATTCAATATACTAGTTGGTTGGGATCACCTCTAAAGTATGAACAAGTTTATGTACACATTATTTTTGGGGTACTCCTCCCTTTGTCCAGACTACAATGAAACTCTGTAGATAAGTTTTGTGGCATTCCCTTCATGAGTGCTTTTCTCTAGGGATCCCAGAGTGTGATATGAATCTAAACTTCAACAGCTCCTTACATTTTTTCCACCCTGTGCTTCATTCCCTATGCATGGCCCACCACCTAGCTAGTGTGGGGCGTAGTTCGACGACTAGCGCCTAATTTCTTTAACAGCTTGGCACTTGTTCCTTATACTCCCATACAATAATATCTAGCTCGACTAATCCATCAAAACAAATTGGATTTCTTACGTCAATACCAATCCAAGACACCATCTTCTTGAAGTGGATGCATCTTCTAGTGCTAACCTCATGTAGTCAATTCTGCCAATTCTCTAAAGCCTCCTCTGAGTCAGATGCATAAGACCCAATGTTGTGACAACTTGTCACTCCATTGACTGTGGGGTTTACATAATCATCCTATCAAGTTGTAACAATATATATATTATCTAAGTCTTCCCGATTGAGCTCATCCTTTATAGATTCTGTATAGAAATCCCCTTCTCATCGATCGAAAGGTGGAATAACCCAAACATGTCCTCCTTCAAAAATCATAGATCTTTTTTTCAAATTAATGATTTCCTGGTTATCGAAGGCCCAGTCAATCCTTAGAAGAGATGAAAAAGGAGATGAGTCATCCACAATTTCAATGACCTTGAATTTATTCATGTTTACCACCTCATCGATATCCATTGGTAATGCTGACAACTGCCCAATTGGGAAAATTCGATGTTGATTATCCAAATTGAGTTGAATTGGAGATCATTAAACTTTGACCTGCCCATCATTTCCCAAGTACTTTTTGGGAGGATATTTACATCTCACCCCAAATATAGAATAATAGTATCCATCTCATATTCTCCTATCTATCATTGAAATCAAAATTCTTTACTAGTCGTTTCTCTATGGGCCACCTAGTTCTCAACCCTCAGTGATGACCGCAAAGTTACCTCTTCCACTATCCCAGTACATTATTCCACTAAATGTCTAAACTTATATAAAACTCTTAGATCCTTAACAAACTACAAGAATATCTCCAATAAGATCTAGATTAGATCTATCATGTTCCTTTCCTCCCTACCTATATTACAGTCAAATATCTCAGGCATAGAAACTTCCCACCTTGGTTCTAACCTATTCCACTCCTTTGCAACTGTTGGAAATACTGAGGGGGGGGGTGAATCAATATTTATTATTTGTTGTTATAGTGATTTCCAAAAGCATATATAGATATGTATATGTATACACAGAACACATAGATCAATAATTGGAATAAATGCTTTTATTAAATCTCAAGACAGTGTAATGAAATAAATACAATATAAGTATAAATCTAATTGTGAATTAGTTGCCAAGCTCCAACTTGGACTTTAGTGAGGCTCCAACCTCCAGAGTACCAACTCTATTTTACAGTGGTTCTGCACTTAGGAGCACCTACCCCCAATGACTTCAGTCCTGTTCAATTCTGAGGCTCCAACCTCTTGGGCTCCAACCCAACTTTGGTATACACTGGTATGTTGTTGCACTCTATTCAGCTTCCGCTACTTCTGCTACCCCTTTTGCCTCTACTACCTCCACTATCTCATACTCAGGATATTCAACACAACAACTGCCCCTATCCTTCTCTATTTTTTTTCTTTTTATACATTCTCATGCCTTCGTCCATTCATTTTCGCTTGCTCGTTGGCTCTTTGGCTTCCTCCTCGCTCGCTTGAGCTTTGACTTTCTCAATACTCGATCGACCTTCTGGCTTCCCTTTTCCATTCACTTTAGCTTCCTATGCCACGTCATCCTTTTATCGCAATCACCGGTTCCAGAGGTTCGCACATAACACAGTCGATTGCCGATGGTCGATTCCCTTACTAGATGTGATATTATATAAACTGCAGTTGATATTCTCATCGGGTCCGCAACCTTATCGCAATCGGCGATCACAAGGAAAGGGCCGCCTAACACTGTGTTCCCTCTACTCCGAATTCCCGATGTGATAATCGCTATTGGATCGCAATGGTCCACTTGACACTTCATGAATTCCGCTCCTGATGTGTTGGATGCGATATAACAATAAACAGAAGTTAATATACCTATTGGGTCTGCAACCTTATCGCAATCTGGGGGTTTCCCTTGGCGGCGTTCCGATGCGATATCGCTATCGGTGATTGCAAGTCACACAGCGTTAGGTCCGATGCAATATCGCTATCAGCGATCGCAAGTCGCATATGGTCAGGGCCTTACACACTTGTGATACCCACTCCTAAGTGTCGATGCGATAATCGCTATCGCAAATCGCAAAGGTTCAGGGCTCAACGACTTGCGATGTAGCAACGGATGCAATAGTTGTTAATGCATATATAGATGGGTTTTTCCTCCGATAGCTCCTGATTGTATAATATGCTTCCTCTAATGGCTCTCTTTTGGCTCTGTTTTTTGTGGTGGTAGTTGCACGCATACCTGTGATAGTTGTTAAATGCATGCGTATAAGCTCTCTGATCGTTGTTTGCGTCCTCTGTTGCTTTGATGGCTTTTTGCGTCATTTGTTTGCTCTGTCTACACCTCTGTTGCTCAGATGGCTCTCCTTGTAGTTGTTACCTGCATAAATATAAGTTCTCTGATGAATTATTTGCATGCCTCCATTAGCTCTGTCAGCTCTTTGTGTTGTTTTCTCCTCTGGTGGCTCCTCTTCTTTGGCTCTATCTCCTTCCTTGAATATTGCCATATTGACATCAATGAAAATCTGTGTCCAAAAATCTCCCCCTTTGTTATTGATGGCAATATTCTTCTGCTCTCTCCCCCTTTGACATCAATGGCAAAGGACGCATCTGGACTCCCCTTGTCAAACTGCTCCCCTTGTCCTGCCACATCTTTATGAATGGACTTGAGTGATGATAAAGAAATAACCCCCATCTTTTGACGCAGATGTTCGAATGCTTCTCGAGGAAGAGGTTTTGTGAAAATATCAGTTATATGCTCCTTAGTACTGATATATTCCAGGACAATGTTTTGTTCAACTACTTGCTCATGGAGGAAATGATACTTGATTGGTATATGTTTGGTTCTTGAGTGCATGACTAGATTTTTGTTGAGACTGATAGCACTTCTGTTGTCACAATGGATGGTAATTGGTTGATCTGTACATATGTCGAGATCTTTTAGAGCTTCCTTCATCCATAGTATCTGAGTACAATAGTCTATTGCAGCAATATACTCGGCTTCGACTGTGGATAATGATATGGATGACTGTTTTTTGATGAGCCACGATAGCAAACAGTCTCCTAGGAAGAATGCATTTCCACTAGTATTTTTCCGATCATCTATACTTCTGGCCCAATCAACGTCAGTGTATGTAGTTACAGTCAGTTTTGAGTTCTTTGGGTACCAAAGACCGAAATCAAAAGTTCCCTTCAGATATCTGAGAATTCGTTTTACAGCTAATAAATGGGATTGTTTGGGAGCAGATTGAAATCTTCCCACCATTCCTATTGCTTGCATTATGTCTGGTTGTGTAGTTTTTAAGTATAGAAGGGCTCCAATCGTTGACCTATAATGAGTTGTATCTACTATAGGGGAATAATCATCTTTGCTCAATTTGTAGGTTGTGGTCATAGGTGTGCTCACAGATGCACAGTCCTCCATTCCATATTTTTTGAGCATGTCTTTTAGATATTTGGCTTGAGATATACACAATCCTACTCTGGTTTGAGATACTTGAAGTCCAAGGAAGTGGGACAACTCTCCTATCATTGACATCTCAAACTCTTTTGCCATGCTTTGAGAAAATGCATGGTTCATTTCATCATTATTACTAGCAAAAGTCAGATCATCGACATAAACAAGAGCAACTAGTAACTTCCCTTGATCTGTCTTTATGTATAGATTGCTTCCGCCACTCTCTTTTTGAAATCTTTTTGTTGTAGATAGTTATCCAGTCTTGCATCCCAAGCTTTAGGAGCTTGTTTCAACCCATATAAAGCCTTTTTCAAGTTACAGACTAAGTCCTTTCCTGCTGTTAGATCAAAACCTTCTGGCTACTCCATGTAGACTTCCTCCTTGAGTTCCCCATTTAGAAATGTTGATTTCATGTCCATTTGATAGATTTTGAATCCTTTTGAGAAAGCAAATGCCAAGAACATCCTGATAGCTTCCATACGGGCCACTGGTGCAAATGTCTCTTCAAAGTCAACTCCTTCAATTTGTGAATAGCCTTTGCAGACAAGTCTTTCCTTGCTTCTGATAACATGTCCTTCCTCATTCATTTTATTTTTGAACACCCATTTTGTTCCTATTATGTTTTTGTCCTTTGGACGAGGTACCAGCTCCCAAGTCTTGTTCTTCTCAATTTGGGACATTTCTTCTTCTATGGCTTTTACCCAATGAGGATCCTTACTTGCTTCTGCAAATGTTTCTGGTTCTGTCATAGATAGGAGGGCAATGACTTTTCTCTTGGGTGTGATTGATATCCTTCTTCAGGTCTACACACCTTCATCTTTATCTCCAATGATCTTCTCTTCTGGATTATGTATTTGGATATACTTCATCTTTGAAGGGGTATTAGGTGGTTCTCTTTCCTCTTCTTTTTCTTCTTCTTCTTCCTCTTCTTCCTCGTTTCTTTCTTCTTCTTTAGGTTCTTCTTCTTAAATTAGAGAGTCATCTTCATGTTCTTCAATTTCCATTTCTGGAAGATCTTCATCAACCTTTACATCAATGCTTTCCACTATTTTCTTTAGTCGATAATTGTAGCACTTGTAAGCCTTGCTCCGTGTAGAGTATCCAAGAAATATCCCTTCATCAACCCGAGAAACAAACGTTTCGGGTGAGCCATCATTTATTTTTATGAAGCACGTGCTTCCAAAGATCATGAAGTACTTCACCGAAGTAGGTCTTCCTTTCCATAGCTCATAAGGGGTTTTTTCACAATTTGGTCTTAATTGAGTTTGATTCAGTGTATAGACAGCTATCCCTACTACTTCTCTCCAGAATTTAGGTTGTAAGTCTGCTGCTAATAACATTGTTCTTTCTATTTCTTGGACTATTTGATTTCTTCTTTCAACTACCCCATTTTGCTGAGGTGTTTTCGCAGACGAGAATTCACTTTTAATTCCATGGATATTATAGAACTAACTAAACTCATTTGATGTGAATTCTCCTCCTCTGTCTGTTCTGAGGCACTTAATTTTTGAATGTTTTTCATTTTCTACAAGGGCTTTTAGATTCTTAAAACACTCAAAAGTTTCAGATTTATACTTTATGAAATATATCCACATCATTCTAGTATAATCATCAACATATAACACAAAGTACCTTTCTCCTTAGAGTGCTTGATTTCTAGTTGGCCCACACACATCAACATGGATGATCTCCAAGGTCTTCGATGTACAATGTTCCTTTGTCTTGTGGCTAGTTCTAGTCTGCTTTCCATGTTGACATGGACCACACACTACTTGATTTGGTTTGAACATTCTTGGGATGTCTTGTACAGCTTTGATCTTGCTGATATTAATCAGATTTTCGAAGCTTGTATGTCCAATTCGCTTGTGCCACAGCCAACTCTCATCTGTCTCACTCAAGTGGCATTTATTTTCCCGAATCTTGTTCAGAATGTAAATATTGTCTGGTGTTCTCACCCCTTTTGCCACAAGTTTCCCTGAGGCATAGTTCCTTATTTCACAATCTTTGGTGCTGAAAACAACCTTATGTCCTTGATCACAGATTTGGCTAACACTCAAAAGGTTGTGTTTGATTCCATCAACCAGCAGAGCATCTTGAGCTTTTCCTTTTCCATTGATCAAAGTAACTGCTCCTTTTCCCACAATTCTGCCAGTTCTGCTTCCAAAAGACACATTCCCTTCCTTTTTTCTCAGTGAGACAAACTTCCTTTTGTCTCCTGTCATGTGTTTAGAGCACCCACTATCTACAAACCACTGGTTTCCATTATTTTGAGCAAATAGAGCCAGGCCACATTTGTCCATGTTGGAGTTCTTGCTACTCGTCTTTATCCCTTTGAGTGGGTAGTCTTGTTCATAGTGTCCATTATTGTAGCAGAAAGAGAAAATCGGATCAAATTTGGTCAAGGGATCAAATGAATTGAAGGTTTTGATTTGTCCCTGCCTTTTGGGGGCATATGAGTTGATTACTCGGTCCTTTAACATTGCCTTTTCACTTCTACGAGCCATACAATTTCTGGCTTGATGGCCGAAGTTTTTACAGTGAAAGCAGTGTCCAAGAAGGATGGTTTTGAAGCAACCACGGTTTGAGTCAATTTCCTTCCTGGGAATTACTCCTCCCTTGTCCTTTGGATTTGCGATGGACCCTTGGTGGAGTACAGGTTTGTATTTGTTGTAGTGTCCATGATTCGACTCCACATTCTTCTTTGGAGTAATTCTCTCTTCATTCTTGGGATCTGGGATGCACTTTTGATAACATACATTTTCATCTTTTGGATTGCAAGAGAGTGCATCAGCATAGCTTTTCACACTATTCTTAGTGCTTGAGGATTCTCCTTTGAAACCTATTCCTGACTTGTCATATTGAGGTTTTTTATTTTTCAGAATAGTCTCAAGTATTTGAGAGCTTTTATAGCCCTTTTTAATTTGCTCCAACTCCTTTCTCAAAGACACTATTTTAGCCTCGTGTTCCTCACAGGTCTCTTCTTTTTCTTTAAGTTTTGCTTCCAAGAGATCTTCTCTCCTTCTTAATTCCTTTTTTTCCACTTTGAGAGAAATGATTTTGTTCCGTAGTTTCTCATTTTCTTCAATGGCGCTTATTAATAGTTCATCTACACTTCCTTCCAGCCCCGAGTCATCATCATCTGTGAGTGCCATGAATAATTCTTCTTGGCTTTCATCATGATCACTTTCCTCGTCTGTTTTCTTTTTGATGACCATAAACTCATCCTCATCAGACTCATCTTGCTTGGAGAAGAAGTTTTTCTTATTGAACCCTTTCTTTTTGTATTCCATTCTTTTAGAATTTCCCTCATCATCATTGTCATGTTACATTTTGCTGCATAATGACCTATTTTACCACATTTAAAACAGATAAGAGGATACTTGCCTTTAAGCTTAGATCCTCTCTTTAGCTTTCGTACAAATTGAGCTAATTCAAATTCCACATCTGACTCATCACTATAGTCATTCCTTTCTTTCCCTTTCTTTGACTTTGAGGCCTTGAATGCTGCTTCTTTGGAGCTTGGCCCACCTTTCCTCATTTCACAGGGAGTGAGAATTCCATGGAGTTCATCCATTTTGAGGGTATCTATATCCTTTTCTTCTTCTATAGCGCTTATTTTGGAGTCAAATTTGTCTGGAAGAGACCTTAATACATTTTGAACAATGGTACTTTCTTCCACTTTTTCGTCCAATCCTTTCAGAGAATTTACCACTTTAGCTACTCGGTGGAGGTATGCTGCAATACCTTCTTCATCTTCCATCCTCAAACTTTCAATTTGTCTTCTGTGAGTTTGAGCTTTGCCTTTTTGACTTTTGAGTCTCCATCGTACAAGCCAACTAGCTCCAACTTGGACTTTAGTGAGGCTCCAACCTCCAGAGCACCAACTCTATTTTAAAGTGGTTCTGCACTTAGGAGCACCTACCCCCAATGACTTCAGTCCTGTTCAATTTTGAGGCTCCAACCTCTTGGGCTCCAACCCAACTTTGGTATACACTGGTATGATGCTACACTCTATTCAGCTTCTGCTACCCCTTTTGCCTCTACTACTTCCACTATCTCATACTCAGGGTATTCAACACAACAACCGCCCCTATCATTCTCTGTTTTTTTGTTTTTATACGTTCTCATGCCTTTGTCCATTCATTTCCACTTGCTCGCTAGCTCTTTGGCTTCCTCCTCACTCACTTGAGCTTCGGCTTCCTCAACACTCACTCAACCTTCTGGCTTCCCTTCTCCATTCACTTTAGCTTCCTATGCCATGTCATCCTTTTATCACAATTGCTGCCTCCAGAGGTTTGCACATAACACAGTCAATTGCCAATGGTCGATTCCCCTGCTAGACGCGATATTATATAAACTGCAGTTGGTATTCTCATTGGGTCCGCAACCTTATCACAATTGGCAATCGCAAGGAAAGGGACGCTTAACACTGTGTTCCCTCTGCATCGAATTCCCGATGTAATAATCACTATCGACGATCACAATGGTCCACTTGACACTTCATGACTTCCGCTCCTGACGCATCGGATGTGATATAACAATAAATAGAAGTTAATATACCTATCGGGTCCGCAACCTTATCGCAATCTGGGGGTTTCCCTTGGTGGACGTCCTATGCGATATTGCTATCAACAATCGCAAGTTGCACAGGATCAGGTCCGATACAATATCGCTATCGGCGATCGCAAGTCACATATGGTCAGGGTCTTACACACTTGTGATACCCGCTCTGAAATTCCGATGTGATAATCGTTATCACAAATTGCAAAGGTTCAGGGCTCGACGGCTTGCGATGTAGCAATGGATGTGATAGCTGTTAATGCATATATAGATGGTTTTTTCCTCCAATAGCTCTCGATTGTGTAATATGCTTCCTTTGATGGCTCTCTTTTGGCTCTGTTTGCTGTGGTGGCAGTTGCATGCATACCTGTGATAGTTGTTAAATGCATGTGTATAAGCTCTCGGATCACTGTTTGCGTCCTCTGTTGCTTCGATGGCTTTTTGCATCATCTATTTGCTCTGTCTACACCTCTGTTGCTCCGATGGCTCTACTTGTAGCTATTACCTGCATACATATAAGTTCTTCAATGACTTATTTGAATGCCTCCATTGGCTCCGTCAGCTCTTTGTGTCATTTGCTCCTCTGGTGGTTCCTCTTCTTTGGCTCTGTTTCCTTCCTTGAATATTGCCATATTGACATCAATGACAATCTGTGTCCAATAGCAACCATGTCCCACTGAGCGTCATTGTAGGTATTCTTCTCCTTGATAGGATCAAACTTTTGGGGCAGTTTGAGAGCTCTCCTTACCCTTTGGTGTGGTTGTTCCCAATATTTCACTGCATAAACTCCCATCTTATTACCTCCCCGTGTTATTGTACCAACCCGCCACTAGGCCTTGCGTAGCTTGAAACTATCATTTGGACATTTGGTCCCTTATTTTCCTACCACTTGGAAATAAAATTAGGGTATCTTTCCATCGAATGATCCAAGGACTTAAAATAAATACATGTACCACATGGATTAGTGTAATCGTGATCCAAGTGCCCTTGTTGTCCACAATTATAACAAATTATCATACTATGTCCATGATTGAATCCTCCTCTTCCTCTACTAGGCCCTTCAAATCCTCTAGATCCCATTCCACATCCTCATATTTGCGAGTTGGATAATTTACCCTAAGCATAACCTAGCTTATTAATTCCATTCGCCATAGTCTCTAACCCTTTTTCTCCTTGCACACTGAATGAGTCGAAGGTTCACTCATGCATTAGCTCTAATGCACGACAATGGTGAATATCATACCCAACTAATTTACAAAGGCCGCAGAACAACGTCCACACTATGGCCTCATATTTTTACATCATTGGGAAACTAGAGGGTATATGGCCCCATACTTTGCAAATTCTGCACCGCATTCCCCTACCATGTGCAAGAATATTTATAGCATCGTTGGCCATATAATTTGTCAATATTTTTCACTCATTCCTCTTATCACCCTTTGTTCAAAAAAGAGTGCATCATGATAAGTCCTGAATTTGTGAGACTAGCATAGCTAGTTTATACTACACATGTGCAATCGTGACGGTCTCACTTCCTCCTGTTAGTGGCACCTATATTTTTAGTTCCAACTCCAAAGATTCTGAATGCATTCCAATCTTATGTTTATTCAATGATATTCTTATATGTGGCAGAAATCCAACAATAAACCATTCCTTATGGTGTGTGTCCAAAATTTCGAATGTCAATTGATACTTCAACACCTTGAATCATTGGTTAATGTCCCACACTGACTCTCCTGGACATTGCCTAATCTTGTTAAGTTCTTTGATTCATTATGACTTTGACTTTAGCTTTTGGAATTCTCTAATTGAGGCCTTCTTAATATCAGCCAGGGTCCTATTTTTTCTTGTTGGTTTTGTAGCCCTAAATTTGATTTACCACAATAGTGCACAGCCCTTGAATGTGGATTCCAATTAAATAATCTTAGTGGCCTTATCCTGGACCTGCTTAGCTATCTATATAGCTTTACGCACAAACAAATTTTGTTCTAGGTCTTCGGTCCTAGTGCCATGAAATATAGGCATTATTAGATCTAAACTCGCCATTGTAGTATGTGCAGTACTCCTATATTATTGGGCTGTGTTATATTCTTTCCATGACTAGCCCACGTAGTTAACCGAGGGCTTAGAGGGGGGCCGGAGCCCCCCTTCGTTGCATTGATTGTGTAGTGGTGGGGGTCATAGGGGGTTTGAGGTGTACCCGTAACCCCACTTTATGGGGTCCAGGGCAGCGTCCCAAAAAATTTTGGTTTTGGACCCTATGTTACGTTGGGTGGACCCACCTATGGTTTTGTGCATGATTTTCGCACATGTTTTTGGACGCGATGGTATTCGATCCATGGTATTGGATGTGATGGTTTTCAGTCCATGGTATTGGATGCTTCAGCATGTATAAATATGTATTATAAAATTGAAAGGAACATAATGAAAAATCAAGTTGGTAGTCCCAGTTTTAGGATCCAGGGGAAAATCACTATGTATATGTGTTTTATGCGTTATTCTCTCGCATTGTTTATTTTCTGTGTTTTAGAATTCGTATGCAGGTAATTTCTATATGGGGTTAAAACCTACATTTGGTATCACAACAGTTTTGGCTTCAAGGGGACACCTTTTTTGCTGAAGGGTTATGCTCGGACCTGTGGTAGACCCTATTCAGTGGGAGATCTACAATATCGATTCTGGTGGTGAAAGAAAATGGTGAGCAGTGGAAATATAGAGATCGAGAAATTTAATGGTTAGAGTTTTGAGTTGTGGAAAATAAAGATGGAGGATTTGTTGGTGGATAAAGATTAGTGGATTGTGGTAGATCTAGGTACTAAACCAACAGGAGTGTTTGATGAAGAATGGAAGAAGTTGGTCAGAAGGCAAAGAGCACAATACGATTGTGTGTCTCAGATTCAGTATTGTTGAATGTATCATGGGAAGCTATGGCGAAGGCTTTGTGAGACAAGTTAGGGACTTTGTACCAATCTAAGTCTCTGGTGAAAAAATTGTTCCCGCGGAAAATGTTGTATAACTTGAGGATGAAAGATGGAGACTTAGTGACAGAGCATCTAAACGCATTTAATACTTTGGTAAGTCAGTTAGCATCTTTTGATATTAAAATTTCAAATGAAGATAAGTGCATCAGTTTGTTGTGTTCTCTACCAGATTCGTGGGATAGTCTGGTTATTGCAATAGGTAGCAATGCAACTGCTTTGCATTTTGATGAAATAGTCTTAGCCTTGTTGATGGAGGAGATGAGACTGAAAAATATGGACAACCAGAATGGTGATGCCTTGTCTGTACAAGGACGGTCCCAGAACAAAAACAAAAATAAGTCATCGAGTGGGAGATCTAAATATAGAGGGAGATCTAAATCTCCAGGAAAACCTATAAAGGTAGTGTGTTGGAAATGCAGTAAGGAAGGGCACTTTAGAAGGGATTGTAAATCTAAATCTCCTGATAAAGGAAAGGGATCTGATGATTCTCCTTCTGCAGAGGTGAAAACCACCTCAAATGAAGGTAGGAATGTGTACTTGGCTTCTTCAAGTTCACATGTAGATCATGAGGCATGGTTGATTGACTCAGGTGCATCCTTTCACTTCACTCCCCATAGAGAGTGGTT
>APFE030325669.1:58002-113409 GCA_000404065.3 Pinus taeda
TTTAGTTTCATTATGTTTTTGTTTTATCATTAGCTTGTACATAATATGTTGTTTTATGTTTCTGTTGTTCATATCTTCACCTTTGTTTTCTTAGAGCTGTAAACTGATCAGTGCTTTTTGTAGGTACTTTTAGGTAGCCCGGGCAATTTTTCATCTTTTTGATAACTTTTGGAATATGAGATCATCTTGTCCTTCCTGCTAACTTTTATTTTCTGGAGTTTAAATTCAGCATTGTCCTTTTCAAGTTATGATTTGCTTATTTCTTTTTCTGCTAGTTAGACATCATACTGCTCATTAATTTATGATTTCTTCCTGTGGTCAAATGGCTATATCAGCGAAGAATCAGAATATTACTAACTGTAGTGTGATTTAGATGTCATATTTCTTACTCATGGTTGATTTCCATAAAGTAGAATGAGCTGAATGGTAAAGGACTAGAAGATTTTAAGTAGTGTGATTAGTTTCTTTTCTGCAATCTACATTTAGTTATCATATTGCTTGACATGTTCATGATTACTTCCCCAAGGTAGATTGAGCTGAGGGGTAAAGGATTTGAAATATTCAAGTAGTGTGATTAGTTTATTTATGCAATTTACTTTCTTGAACAGTTAAATATCATATTGCTTAACTTGTTTATGATTACTTCCCACCAGGTAGATTGAGCCGAAGGGCAAAGGATCTGAAAAGTTAAAGTAGTGTGAATTAGCTGCTTTTCTTTAAGTTTGATTTGTTTTTCAAGTTTTTGCTTTCTTTTCATTTTCAGCAGCAAGGATACTGGGCCATTTTCATTAGTTCACTATTTAATGCATTTGTTTTCTCTTAAGAATTGATTTCATTTTAGTCATTGTAAAGCTTTCTTTTGAGCATTTTTCAAGTTTAGAAACCATTACCATCTACTCTCCACACACTCCACACTTCACTTTTACCATCACACATTAAGGAAAAATAAAATCCAAAAACAAACTAAAAAGCTTAAAACGACAAAAGCCTAAGGAAATGGTTATCTAGTACACTTCACTTCGTCAGTTTACGAAACACGGGTTGACATTATAAATAGCAATTTAGATCACACTAAATTGACCAAATAGAACCCAATGCTTTTGTTTGTTTTGGATTTCATGATTTCCTGAGAACTTTTTTAGTTTCACATTTTCCCTTTGGTTCTGTTTCTTTTCTCTTGCTTACTCACCTGAGTCTAAAATTCATAGTAGCAGATCTGGTCCCTGTTTTGAATTTATTTTTTTTCCTTAGTTACCTGGGCTAGCATGCTTAATCCCTTGACAGTTACGCCGACTTGCGCAAATTGCTGAGGAATGGTCATGCCAACCAGCCTCTGGCGCTTGCTGTCAGTTAGGAAATTGCTTCAATGCTTGTAAGTGAAGATTAGGGCTTGACCCCAATCTTGGCTAGTGCATTTCTCTCTTATGATTTGGACCCCGTAGGCCTTTTAGACCATTTTTTCCCTGACTAGAAAGCTTCATTTAGCTTGGTTTGTGTGCTTACTTGGTTTAGCCCACCCTCTTATGTGTTAAGTCTGGCCTTGTGTGAAGTTCTTTTATATTGTTTCTTTGAATCCCTCAATCAGCACTCGTTTTCAGTTAGGCAGTCATGCTGCTGAGGCCATCAATGCTAGTTGTGGTACTAGTTAGTCATGTCGGTCATGCCTATTGGTGCTAGTTATCAGTTACGTAGTTGCACCGGTCTCAGGGGTAAGAAAAAAATTAGAATTTCTCCCATTCTAGTGCTAGCGTGTCTTGACCCTCAGACACTCTTCTTCCAGCAGAGGTGAATAGGATGCCTTTTTTGCTTCATTTTCAATTGAATGAGTGAAAGAGTCTCATTTGTTCTCTTACTTCGAGTGTCTCTTTTCTCATTCCAAGCATAGATTACATTGTTGGTTTGTCGATTGAGGCATTTATGTGTTTGGTTTGTTTGATTCAATGAAGAAGTTGCTTTTAGTTTCATTTATAATCCTTGGATTTGACTAATGATTGTTTGTTCAGAATCGTGAAAATTTTCATTTAAAGTGCTTTATGTGAAAGATTCATTTTGCATTTTATGAAAAGGAAAACATCATTCTAGTTTACTTAAGCGAAAATATTGCATTAGTAGCGTTATTAAGAAGCTAGAATTGCATCATCATAAGCATTAAAAATGAAACGAAACTTATTTTGTTGTTATAGGAAGATTAAGTGAATTTAGGAGATTTATTAGTGAAATATTTCATTATTCAATGGTTGTATTAATTTTGTGTTCTCTATCTTTCAATTAGTGACAACTTTCATTGAATATAAAGATCTCTTTTCTCATATAGTTGTATATAGGAGTTTTCATATGACAATGGTAGGGTCTTGTAATTGAAACCTAATTCAATACCAACCGTTAAAATTTATTGAATTAACCTAAGGAAGCATTGAAAATTAATGCTCACATTTGGTGGTCTAGGCTAGAGACATGTTCCGACATCTTTAAACCTATTAGCTGTCACTTGCTTCGGCACTAGACATCGCTAGTATGGATTTATGATCCTTGTACCATCAAGTATATAATGGGAGACCCATCTAGGCTACGATCATTTATCCATAGGAAGCTAATTTGGTAGCCTTGCAAATGTGATACACCGAACACAACATTCAGGGAGATTGTTTTGCTCGTACTTCTTAGTTCGCCAGGAGGTATTTTGTAGTTCACGGTTGCCTGGTAATCCTCTTTACCTAGATCATTTAGAGCAGTAATTTGATATTTTTGAATCATTAAATTTAAAATGTCATTCGAGCGGCGCTTGTCCTTTCGAGCTCGTTTAAACCGAAAGAGACTAGAGTAACCTTTTGCCCTTTTTTCAACCCTTAAAACATGAAAAGGCAAAGTTTTGTTTCAGTGTTTTAAAATTAACTTCCCACGAAATATTCCTAGTTAAAGTTACCTTCCTTAATGAATCTTTAGGGTCGATTCCAATGGAAACATTTCCAGAGTCTACCAGTCAAGGATTCTCCTCGGATGGGAATCCTAGTCCTTTTCCTGCTTTTGGAAACAATGGTGCTCCTTATATGGTGATGTTGTCCCTTCCTGGGTTAACCATTGGTTTAATTGTCTGGTTATTTTCGACCTCAGTGATCCCGCACATCCCAACTCATGCCCCACCATCTCCTTCATTTGAATCACATCACGATGATTCTCAGGTTGACCCTGGCCTTCTTCCCCTATTTCTTCACCCTTCTCTTCTGCTTCACTTGGTGAAAGTTTGAAATCTAGTAACCAGGAGGCTAAGAAGAAGAAGAAGAAGAAGACAAAGAAGAAGAAGTCAAATAAGTGAGAGGCCAACCGTGCAACTATTACTCCAAATGCACCCCCCATTGACAAACCTTTTGATTCTTCACGAAAGGTAAAATTCCCTTACATGCTATGTAAGGGTGACCATCTCCTTTGAGAATGTCTTGGTATTCCTAGATTCATAGACGTATGGTCTCAAAATTTGGATCAACCATCCCCATCAACCTCTGGAGATCATGTCGATGTTGCATCCTTGGTTAGTGATGGTAAGAAGAAGGGAAAGATTAGATTCCCTTGTAGCTTATGTGAAGGAGAGCATATTCTTCACTTTTTTCCTCTTATGGATAAAGCTTCCAAAGTTTTGAAAAACCTTGCAGCTCCTCAACCCAAACTTCTTGGTGGTTATCAGAGGCTTTCTTCTCACCCTCTCCTATTTGGTAAAGAGATTGACTTAGACTCATATCTTTCCCATCCTGCTCTTCTTGATTGAAACTGTCTTGTATCTATTCCCGACCAAGAAATGGTCGAAAAGAGTGTCGACTCATTTTCGCCACCAGCTGCTCACTCTGTTCCAGAAGAGAGTGGTGATCATACTACTCGTGTTCTTCTCGTCTCCTCAAATTCTCATGAATTAAAGGGTGGCCCTCCCACCCCGGCTATTCAGGAGAGTCCTTCTTCTATTCTTGCAAAGCATGGGGGCAATCATATTATGCCCCCACCAAGTAGTTATATCATTTCTTTCGATTAGAGTCACTTGACCACTTTCCGCCTCCCCTCTTATGTACCTTTCCAGATCACAGTACAAGCCTTTAATATGGTAGTAGCTGGTACTATATTAGATGAAGGTGTGTATGTTAACATTATGGATTCTAATACTTGGAAAGTTGTGGGTTCCCCACAGCTTGTGCCTGTCACCCAAAATATGTTGGCTTTCAATGGAGGAACTAGTCAAACTTTAGGGATCCTTCCAAAATTCCCTATTACTTCGGGAGGAAAGATTATCTATATAGATGTGATGGTAGCCCAAGGTCCATTATATTTCAATATTATCCTTGGACAAAACTATGTTTATGTCATGGGAGTTCTTGTTTCTTCACTTTTCCATGTTGTTTGTTTTCCGCATGAAGGGAAAATTGTGACTATTCATCAACTATCATTCACTGGTCACTAAGCGCCTCCTTTGCAACCATCTTCCCCTATCATCTCTTGTTTGCAAGTAGTACCTTCCTCACCACAGGTCAATTATGTGGCTACCTGTTCCATCTCCACATTTGTTGATGATCACTCATATGGTATAGTACATTGTGTACTGGGGGCATTGGAACCTGATATGCCTTTGATACCAAATGACATGTATTCCTCCTAGAGTTTGATTATTCCATCTATTGAAGGCCTCTTGGGAGCCATGTGCTCTTATGGGTCATGAACGGGAGTTATGGGGATAGTTCTTGGTCTTGTTTTAACGTCCTTAAAAAATGAAACAAAGGGTATGAGGATAGTTCCTAGTCTTGTATCAACCTTGTTAAAAAATGAAACAAGGGTCCCGAGGATAGTTCTTTTACTATGTCAACCTCATTAAAAAAATGAAACAGATGTCTGAGCATAGTTCTTTGTCTTGTGTCAAGCTCATTAAAAATTGAAATAAGGGATCGAGGATAGGTATTTTACTGTGTCAACCTCATTAAAAAATGAAGCAACTCCCTTTTCCAAATCGGGTCTTTGATTCAGATCTCATAAAATTCTAGTCGAGTCTTTCCAAGATCTCGAACATGAACCTTCATTCCATCCACCTAGTTGACTAAAATGAATCTTGGGGGACATGTACCTCAATTTGAGTCATTATGCTAAGGGAATTTTCATTTCAAGCTTGTGTAAACATGAAACCAAATCCAAGCAGAGTTCTCCATGGTTCAAGCTAGTGTAAAAATGAATCCATGCCCAATTTACATCTCGTGATTTCTGTTTATATCAGCTGATTTCTGCTAGATGATCCTTGGTTGTTTCATTCTATCACCACCGTCTCTTTGGCTGATTATATGCATTCACTTAGTTGTTATTTCTATCCTGAGGGACTGCAACGATGAGTGGTTTTGTTAGAAAGCCTCTTGACCACTACATATTTTGAGCAGTTCCACCATTGGTAGAACAAATTGCTACCCTTTTTGCCACTCGTTCCTCTAGGATGAGTCACCTTTAAGCTCTTTTCTTACTCATACAAAATGAAAATATGACCGAGTATTTTTCCCTTTTGATTCATAAAAGAGAATAAAATAAGGGGTCCGCTTTCAAGCTCTTTTCTGACCCTTTAAAAGTGAAAAGATGGTTGAGCCCTTGTTGTTTCGAACTTGTTAATGGATGCGAAGTATCATGCACCGAGCATAAGTTTACCCCTTTTTTGGATTGGGAGGCACTATTTATGAAAAAGGTACTCCTTGACTGAAATGGTCAAGCAATTCTCTCAAGTATTGTTTTCTACCTTTTCAGGCTCGAGAGACACAAATGTACAAAAAGGGACCATGTGTAGTTTTCTTTTATGTGTCTTTTTCAAACTCTTTAAACATGAAAAATATACCGAGTTACACCTTTGTAGGACTCGTTAAACTATTAAATTACATACCATTTGTCACTATGATTAACATGGGATTCTCCTTCCTAGGGCTCGTTAAAGTTACTAGGTTAGATTCGTCTTGAGGATGAACTTATAGTGCAAGCATATGCTATTCCCTTCAAGATTGCAATTATAAAATAACTGGGGTACTCACCAGAAATGGTGGGGGAAAATTTGGAAATATATCAATCGTGTTGGTAGCTTAACCTTGAACATGACACACTTTGCTTTGTGTTGGGTTGGGACGTCCTCCTTTGCATCATTGACCTTCCTGGGTTTGGGCCATTCATTTTTTCCTTCCATTTGATATTTGCCACATCATCATGACCACCAATCCCATGGATCCAAAAGCTGCCAAACTTCCAGTTGTGTCGCCGATATGTTCAAGAGTTGTCCTTCTGTAGTTACACTTACCTCTAATTCTCTGTATCGTACAAAATCATTTTTTCATCCTCTTGTCTCGTGTCGATGATGTGGGATTCATTATGGCCCTCCTTGGACACAGTCGCTTTCCATGAACTTCAACTCATTATCTAGGAAGTTGAGCGAGAGACTCCCTTCCAGTACATCATTAACTTTTGATCGAGTGATTTCATGAGTGTTCGACTTCAATTCCTATATTCACATTCTGTGAATTGTGTTGATAGTACCTTGAGGACCATTGTCATTATTAGTGGTTTCTCTCATGCTTTTTAATAGTTTACATCATTGACTAGTAATCAAGTGAATTTGTAGCATGTTCGATGTCAACACATCCATTCGCATGCTAAGATCTGTACTTTGAATGGGTCGTGTTGGAGTGCAAGACCCCGGACTCATATCACACAAGTCCAAGTTTCAAAGTGGTGTGACATGGTTTATGATGATACGCATATCTCTTTCAGATGGTTGGCTACGACCAAATCATGAGTTATCATACGTGATCCTTCTCATTATTGGATGGTTGTGACCATACTTTGGTTTTGTTATGAACCTCTTTGACGAATGGATGTGCTCATACCTAGATCCATTTACATGATCATTCTCTAGATGGTTGTGCCCATGCAATGATTCATGTATCATTTGGTAGAGATCTCAATTTATGTATATGTACCTGTACTTGCAGGTTTTTCGATGACAAACCAATTCCCTGCACTAATCTATAAATAATTTCATCCCACTTCCGCTCGGCCTTCACACCTTAGTGGGTATCTGTTACACAATGTTTTGTCATTGTCCTTGTACTCCCCATTCCTTGATCCTAGAGGACCTCTACAATGAACCCCGCATGCTTTGCCTTCATGAAGAAACTCCCATTATGTCCCTCTTCATGAGTAGATCATTTCCCTTTTGCACCATTTCCCCTGAAACTTCTATTTTTCCCATCTTACAAGGCTGACGCTAATAACCTTTGTCTCCCCTACATCGATGTGGAGAGATTAGCACTATTCACCGTGCTGACTGGTGTGACTAAGATTTTTCCAGTCACGTCGGTCCTGTTATGGAATTTGTTTTAAATTAGAGCCAAATCTTCCAAATCTAGGAGCTCTGTAACGGAAGTCTGGTAAACGGTTTGGTTGGATGGGGTCAAGGATGATAGTTTGGGCTCCTTTCCCCTATAATGATAGAACTACCTTAAAGGATAAGTCCTTCTCCCATGAGAAGAGGATCCATCTTCCATCCATATCTCCTATATAAACCTCCCTTCTTCCCAATCACAAGCTAGTTAGAGTGTTGGCTCAGTGTGAGTATACTATTTTGGTTAGACAAGCAAGCTATTACTAGTTGTAGCCATCTAGTTGTGTGAGGGAGAAGTGTGTTTGGTTTGGAGTGAAGCCTAAAGGGTAGAGCCTTGTTAGAGGAAGACTGTGACATCAAGATGAATGGTTTTTATCTCTTCGATATTAATATATGCAACTATTGATTGATTTCCTACATGTTTTGTAACATTACATATGCATTTCTTAATGCTTCTTGACTCATTAAGTTGGT
The DNA here is from genome assembly GCA_000404065.3 of Pinus taeda. NCBI lineage: Eukaryota > Viridiplantae > Streptophyta > Pinopsida > Pinales > Pinaceae > Pinus > Pinus taeda. The sequence goes on from APFE030325669.1 coordinate 65,852, forward strand.
TGAATTGCAATTTGTCTATTATTATGTTTTTGTGTTGTTGTTGTTTACTTGTTACGGGAGCTTGAATAAGGAAGGTAGGCCTTCTTGATTGATTCTAACCTAAGGAAATCTACCATAATATGTATCTATTGTGGTTAGACCCATTATCAGGCTAGAGGAATTTGTTCGTGTCTGCACTTATAATTTTACTTCACCACACCATCGAGGTAGGATTATGCTTCGACAAAGGTGTCATGAAATAATGGGGACAAAATAGTGCAGTACCAAGCTCGGTATCAGTTCACCACCAAAGATCACCATGAGGGGGTTACCGAGTTGGTCTTTCGCTGAGACCCCGAGTGATGTTTCATGTCTAGTCACGCTAACTCAAGCCTATTTTTGTCCCACATGGGTATATGTGGAAATTGTATTACTGTAAATATGTTGTAAGTGAAATTCCAAGTGTCATCAGTGGAATGTGAGCAGTCACCGTTGTAATGTGAAGAGTCATGAGGGTAGTCCAAGAGCCAATGGGGAATTTCAAGGGTCATCCCACCATTTGCTATATATAGAACCTCATAACTTATAGTACAAGCTTTTGAGAGCCAAGATTTTGGCTAGGAATTACTTAGAGAAGGCTTTGGAGAGTATTGTGATGAGCCTTGGCTTCTCGATAGTGTAGAGCGAGTACATCTTTTTGAAGAAGAAGGTGGTGTTGACTGTAATGTTCCACTATTTGGGCTAGTGGTTGTCAATGGTCTATGTATGGATGGAAATTTCACTTTATATATATATATAATAGAGCTGGCATGTTTTCATGCATATCTTGTTATTGTAGTTGGACTATTCTAGTTGCTTTAGCATTGTATGTTTTTTAAGTTACACATTTTTGTATGAACTATTTTGTATGCAATTGTATGAATCTTTTTGTAATTGTGTTGTTGGTTAAAATCGTCACTTTGCATTTTGGATTATTCTGCTTTCCATCTTCTGATGTCATTTCGCTCATGTGTTCCTTTCAGGATGCATACTATTAGAGGATTCTAAGGGACACACATCCTTTTCCCCTATGTGTGTTAGAAACCCCATTCATCTCACTTTACTCACTACAAGGTCATGCACTTGCTTCCGACAAAGATATCACACTTACCACTGTGCGCTATCGCAGTCAAGGAATTTATTTTCTACCCATTGTTCAGACTCCTACTCCAAATAGTCTAAAGTCTAGTTGGGATTTCTTAACGGGGACATCCCCTGACATGTTGGTAGGTCTAGCACTACCAATAGATTCCTAGGCCTTGTGTTCTTTCTTTTAGACATCACCTCACTCAGTTTCGAAACCATCTGGCAATCCAACTCAACCAAATACAAGAGAATGCATCACTCCATGGCTATCTAGAAATGGCAAGGTAAGGTTGAAGATCACTATCACACTTGGAAAAATCCATGCCAATGATAGCAAGAGAACCAAATACACGCATGCATGTACCATGCATGACAAATCCAACAAGTAAATCATAGACGCAAATCGATATCTACAAATAATCTTGTTGTAGTTGCTTGATCATGCTCTTCCTTGCTTGAAATTTTCTTCCCTTTACCTTCTTGGTCCTTCCTTTTCTTTTCTTAACCCAATTCTATAGTGCTTCAAGAATGATCTAAGTGTCCAATAATGAGAGAGATAGAACAAAGAGAGAGCTCCAAAATTGAATTGACAAAATATTACCAATTGATCCTAAAAAGCCTTTTTATCATTGAGGCCTATATTTTCTTCATTTTCCTCCTCACGTGAAACTTGTGACCTTTAACCTTCCTTTTCTCCTATTTTCCATTATTTTCATAGATAAATTTCCAATTAATGCCTCATGCATTCCCAATCCTTTTCTATTTCTTTTTCCAATTTCCTTTAGCCATAATAACTTAAATGAACACCCACTAGGATGTTTTTCCTAACACTCTTCCTGGAATACGTGTCCCTTCACCTTTATTATTATTTTGTGTTTATCAACTTTATTACACGAAATTTTGACAAGGGTTTTACAGAAACCTCCCCCTTAGGGGAACACCATCCTCGATGTTCATTAACACCTACAACTAGGAATACCGCTAAAATAAAAACATACTGCCCATGGAGCTTTATAACACAACTCGTTGCAGTATTTACAATGACTACTGCTAAAACATGACAAACATACATTTACTAGAGCTTTATAACATGACTCATTACAGTATCTACAATAACAACCACATATACTTATGCAAATTTTCTCTAACCAACAAATAAAAGGATATGATGCCTGCATCCACAAAAGGGGAATCCAGATTCCCACACCTCCACCCTCAAAAGTAGTACCAGGAATCACCTCCATCCTAGGAACCCTAGAATCCATTGCCAAAATCAAAGTTGCATCCGATGTCCAATGCCACAATCCTATGCCACTTTTCCTCTCAACGAACATTTACCAACTCATTATTCTAGGGCACACTCCCAATGTGAATCTAATTCCATCTGTCAATTCTAAGAATTGATACAAATCCATTCCATACCTTCCCTTCTATGCTAGACTATCCCTCGAGCAATCTGTCACCCCTTCCATGTATTCACTCATCTTCCAAGTTCCACAACATCCCCTATGTTGGGCGATCCATCCCTTGGCAAGGTTTCCTCTCATCGGAAGATCCCAAAACCAAGGCATATCCATGCCTCAAAACCATCATATAGGTCATAGCATGCTCATGGAAATAAATGGACACTATGGGGTACCAATGTCCCACAATGACCCTCGTTCAGAATTGCCTTATCAACATACTACTACATATTCCAAATCCTTGTATTTCTTCTTATAATGCTTGTAGTCAGTTTCAACCACCCAACTAAGGATTTCCATGCTTTCTTGTACCAACCACATAAATTCCATCATATTCAAAATAAATTGAAATAAATTCAAATCATACCTCATTAGTAGGTACACTTGCAATTTTTTTTACTTCTCGTCACAAAAAGTCAAACTATCTCTTAACCAAATCATGTGGATAAACATATCACATTAGGTTAGCTCAAAACAAAACCATCATAGATTAAAATCATGAATCACATGCAATCATCATAGACCAAAATCATAGATCACATGTAAAACCATCATAAATCATAATCATAGACTACATGCATAATAAAAATGAAATAAAATACTAATACTTATCCTTTAATTAGTCCTTCACTTCTACAATTATCCTTTGTCCTTTTTGTACACACATCCAATTGGTTTCCACACCCAACAAACACCCAGTACACGTACATATAATGTACATCACACCCATCACCCACACAAAGTGTATAACATCACACAATACATGCACCTACACCTGGCATTTCAACATAACACATACAACTACACCCAGCATACAAAACAATACATACACCTACATCTTGCATATGACACAACACATCCACCTACATTCGTTATACATCACATTGCAATACATATAGCTAAACCTGACGTATAACACAAAATATACATACAGCTATGCCTAGTGTACAACACAAGACATATACATACACCTATGCCTGGTGTACAACACAAGACATATACATACACTTAGTGCAACACAATGAATACACTTGTCATGATGCCATGAATACACAATGGCCATGTGTAGTACCACATGTACACCAGTACCACATGGATCACATGTATACAATACCATCTGTACACATCACCACCTGCAAAATGTTTACACAACATCACAGGTACATGGCACCACCTACACAATGTGACATGTATACCGCACCACTTGTAAAATCTGTACACAAACCACATGTACATAGCACCACATGCACAACATGTACACAACACCATATGCACAACATGTGCATGACAGTACAACCTACACACAACACACATGTACAACATTTCCACAACACCATATGTACAGAGCACCACATGTACAACATGCAAACAAAAACATATATACATAGCACCATATGTACACAACACCACATATCCAACATATGCATAACACCATATGTACAGAACATCACATATCCAACATGCACACAATGCAATATGTACATAGCACTGCATATCCAACATGTACATAGCACCATCTATACCCAGCATTGTATACGCAATATACACACAACCTAAGACCACACTGTGCTTACCAAGCAACCTTTCTTCCAGTGTCTTATCCATGCTTGTCCCAACATGTTGTTGGTCACACTTCTTTCAGCCCATTGATGTATCCCTCAACATATCATCTCCATAACATAAACATACACATAGTATAATCACATAACATCAGTTCATACCCACATGATACTGACCTCAAAGATGTGTTAGGGCTACTCTTCCCATTTCATTCCTCATAAACCAAGAACCTCTTCATGCCATTTACTTGCATAAGTAATCATTCCTCCACAACAGTAATCCCTCACAACCACATCAGATTGTGACATAGATACATATATACAGATATGCATATAAACATTTTCATAAACAAATCATCATTCCTGACAACCTTGTCAGGCATCAACATATGTACATACATATATACATATATAGACATCAACATAATCATGAGCACAACATAATCATCAGATATCATAAGATTAAGGTTAAGAGAACTTCCTTAATCAATGCACAACATTCACAACATTGAGATCAATAGTTCCCAACCTGGCCAAGGCATCTGACGCCTCAAATCCATTTGTTCTACCTTTCCTATTACCTTTCTCATGATTGTCTTGCCACTGTCCATTTACCTTAATGAACTCCACCAATCTAACTATCTATCATACTCTTGCCTTTATTTCTGCTATACATGCATCGACCTCCATTAACTTTCTCTTTCCTAAAACAATACCCAAGACCTTGAAAACATAAAATGAAACAACAAGAAGAAAACCATGAAAACCAATATCAATACAACACCACAAACAAAGTGGCATGGCCATGCACAAGACACAAATAAAACACAATTCAAGTGCACCCAAGTCACCAAAGAATGAAAGCACAAAACTTGCAACAAACACCATTACTCAACCCCGTGGCTCCCAAGGCCTCTAGGGGAAAGCTCAACCCGAGCCTTCTTCAAGATTTCATAACAATATTTTTTCCATCTAATTACCCGCATCACACTTCCGTAAACACATAACTGTTAGTGTATAAATAAATATAACAATACACCAATTACCTTACCTTGTGTGCCAAGCACATTTCGTTGTAATTGAACACTTACTTATATAACTTCTCAAGGGAAAATTCTATTGATCAATCCAACTACAACTAGAAACCAACTATTATACCTATCAATTACAGGTTCATGAATATATTACATATCCGCATAGTGTCACACAAAATCAAGGTTAAGAAGACATCTCGTTTCCATGCAAAGCACTCATTTGTTTGGAATTGCGGTTTCTAAAAATTGCTAAAGGAATTCTTACCCTATTCCTTCCCTTTACCTTTTTCCTTGTTGCAATTGAGTCTTACTATGTATTGTCACATCACCCAACTAATATAAACACATCAACTATTACCTTGTCACGCTAATACCAAGCATGTTTCCTTGCAACTACTCAAGTATGCCAATCACATGTTCCAAATATCAAGACATCATTGTTATCACCAAAAAAATGATCATCTAGCCTAATTTACTAGATGGATCGAAGTACACCATGTAAAGCAAATTTTACCATAGTAAAATTGCTTTCACCGTGAGAAATTACTTAATAAACCAACTTTGTTAAGTAATTTATAGTTAGACCAATGAAGAATAATTAAATAAATCACTATTTATTTGATTTTCTTCTAGGAAAAATTCAGTAAACCATTGTTCAATTATTGTTCCTTTTCATATTTGACCCAATCATGAAAAATAAACAAACAAATCATTAATTATCTTATTTTTTTCTAAAAATAGTTAATTAATCACTAATTAATTATTATTCTTTGTTAAATTTGACTAAATCCCTTAGGAATAATTAAATAAATCCTTATTTATTTATTATCCCTTAACTAATTCCTTGATATGATAAATAAATCATTTATTTATTTATTATTTCTAAATAAAAATTTAAATACTTTTTCCCTCCTAAACAAATATAATAAAATATTCCAAATAGTTATTCCAAGAATGGTATAAATAATATTTTATTATTTCTCATTATTCGAGGCTAACTCAATATTTTTTTATAAGTATAAGGGTTTTCCATTCATTATTCACTTTTGATTATTTTCATTGTTGCACTCAGTGTTGTAACTCTGATTATTTTCATTGTCGCACACCATATTTTTGTTGGGTTTACACATTCTAGAGGAGAGATACTATACACAAGATGAAGACATTTGAGGATAGCCAAGAACCCATCCCATAGAGGGGGGACTAGTAACATTTATTTGTTCCCTTCACAGATGTTATAATAAAAAATTATTCTTTGTATATTTGGTTTCCATTGGATGATTGGAGTTATTACTCTTTCTTTTTGTTGTTTAACTATGATTGTGGCATAGATCCCAACTTTGGCAGGTTTGTCTTCTATCAGTTGTTGTAGATATACAATGTTTAGCAACCATTAATATTGTTGAGATTGTTTGTCATCCACAATCTTAAGTCGGCTCTTTTTGTACATCTTTGAGAAGAAAACACTACAACAAAATTGACGACTCCATTGGGTTTATACTTTAGATCCAAAAACCTAGGTGACCTTCAGTTTTTAGCTTAGGGTTTCTTATTTTTTCAATTCTCTTAATGTCTCCTAGCCTTTTAACCCTAGATTTGTTAAAATTATGACTTCCGCAAGCTTTTTGGTCTTCTCCACAGGTCACATGAACTAACCATGACAAAAGCAGCACTTTTTTCCAAGATTTTCCGACTGAGATCCACGGAGAAAAAATGACACTTTTTGGCCCAAAAAGTGTGATATGGAGGCTAGAGTGCACTTATCAGTGAAAGAGGTGTGATCCCTACAGGAAAACAGATCAGTACCTACAAATTCTAGGTTTTAGGGTTCTTCTCATATTTGTTTCTGGGTTTTGGAGAGAGCTATTTGCTAAGTTACCTGACCTTTATCTCATCCCACTTAGGCCTTGACCCATTCTAATTTACCCATCGAAGTCGAATTTAGCCTCCCCTAGGGCTTCGAGTACACTTCCACCTTTCCAAGAGGATTTTAGCTGAGTGAGTAGCCTGAGTTTCTACAGCGCTTTCGGCCACATTTTCCAGATTTGTACCCTTCTGTTTAAGATCTATTAATATAGGTTGTTACCATCCATAGTTTCAAATTTAAACTTGTTTCTTCATTTTCCTTAGGGTCCCATCGGTTTCCCTAGGCGTTTCACCCATCTCCCTATCCTTTTGCGGCAATCTTCCTCTCTGGTTTATTGTTGCACCACTTTCCAATAACTTAGTGTCACTTGATCCTAGTCACACCGACATTTAAATCTCTTGACTGTTTCAGTGTATTTTCCATTGATTTAGCCACCAACCAGCATAGTGTTTGCAAACCCATTTTGGGTGGGGTTTACTTAATTGTTTTATTGTTCATTTTCTCTTATTAATTTCAGCAAGCTTTTTTCTTTTTTACGAACATGATCTAGGCTTAATCAATAAATGCACTTACACACAAAAGCACATCTTAAATGAAAGGTGCTTCGTTTACATCACCAAGCCAATACTTAATAAATTTATCTCCCCTCATCAAGACAAAGGCATATTGTTGATCTCCCTTCACCATTTCTTTGTCACGTGTGTCTTACCACCATTGCGTCACCAGGGTATTTGTCATGGAGACTACTAGGCCTTCACCTCAAGTTTCCCCTTGGGCATATTAACCTTCCATGTTGGATTCAAGTTCATAGCCCTTTGAGTCCCCAAATTGACTCTTCTACTAGTTCACCTTATTTCTCATATGATTCCAAGCCTCCTTCACCGTATATCATCACCATGTCTGGACCCACATTTGGTGTAGGAACCTAGCTTGGTGTTGGCACCAATTCTATCCCGGTGGTCACATCAAGCGGAATAGTCTAAGGAACCATTTCGGTAGCCCCCATGCTCTTATTTCTCAGTTAATTCTACTATATTTTAACCAATTGATAAACGACCCCATACACCATGACGCAGATTGGCCTTCTATGTCGACTAAGCTTCCCACAAACATCCCAAAGTTTGAGGTAATGCTGGAGAGGATCCTACCAACCATGATCAATCCTTCCACATGTGGTGTTCGTCCAACTCCATAATTGGTGACTCCATTCATCTTCGGCTATTCCAAACCACTCTCACTAGAGACACTGCAAAATGGTATGTAGACCACCCCTCCACATCTCATTCTATTTTTTCGATGCTTGCTAGAGTGTTCCTTTCATATTTCCAGTTACCTCTCTAGTACAACACTAGTACGGAGCTATTGACCTCATTCCGACAGTCCTCCACCACTCACCTTTCCAACCATGTTCAAGAGTGGTGTTGAAGGAGGAGCACATGTCATGTCCCGCCCTTCAAAGACCATGTCTATCTAGATTGGATTCTTAGGAACCTTTTAGCACCCATTGGAAAATCTATTGCATCCCATTTTCCTTAGCGCGAGGAAGAAGATCTCCAAACTTCTCTGAGATATGTTATGATTTATCTGCAATCTGGTTATGTCTATACCATCATCCTAGACCTCCCTCATCCTTGAAGTTCCAATGCACTCGGGGCATCTCAAGCCATCGAAAGTATCATTGGAACCCTTTCATGCCCTTCGCCATATACTCAGCAAATTTATGGCTATTCGCAGGTGGGCACCAATTCCTCCAACACTTATGCCGCTCCTCCTAACAACATGTTTTTAGGGCCCCAAGCTATCTACCAAACCGTTGCTCCTCCTTTTTACAACTGAGCACTCTAATCCTCAAGCATTAACATTGTAGCCTCCCATGCATCGTCAGCCCTAGTAGCTAGCACCTTGTTAAGGTCAGGTGTTTGTGCAACAGAGTGGGACCAATCCACAAAATTTGAAGAAAAAGAATAAGGGGAAGGGTAACAAAGGTAACCAAGGTAATAAAGGTAATCAACCTAGTGAACCCCAGGGGAACTAGCCTAACACCAAAAAAGAGCAATAGGGTAGCCAACCCAAGTAGAACAAGACTATTCGTACAAAAAATCCTTGTGCATGTTGTGGTGTACATGGCCATTATACACATGAGTGTCCTCTCTTACCCCAGATGTGCCAAATGTGGGAAGATCAAGAATCTTCTAGAGGTCAACAATCACCTTAGAATCATGTGCCATATCAACTGGTAGTGCTCACAAATCCTTCCCCTTAGCAAGGATTTGTTGTTGCTCAACTTCAGGTAGGTCAAGAAGCCCATCCCCCCCCCCAACCTTCTAGTCCTGGTGACTACCAAATCCTTACGATGAATTTTGATGAGATTAACCCCTCCAATATCAACCTGCAAACTTAGTCGCATCAATATGACAATCCATCAACTTGGTCTTCCACTGAGTTCAAAACCAAAGAATCTGTTGAGCCTCTTATGACACCAAATGGTCTGTTACAGATCCCTCAACCTAAATTTAAGGCCATTCCCAACATCCCAAAGGGACCATTACATTGTAATGTGGCTTCTAACCTAGTTGCCCATACATATAGTATACAAAATGACTTTGCGCAATCACCTGTTGCCAGGTCAATGCCAGAAGTTCTCCAGTCATGACCATCTCAAAACAAAGCTCTACTAACTTCCTCGGGTGTAATATATCTTTCTGACAATATTCTGATTGTATTCTCGGTTGATAAATCACAACATCCCCCATTTCCTTCATCTGTTGCTTTTTAAATACTAGTCCTAGTCTGTAATGCCATCATCTCCCAATCCATTATTTACGAAGGTGTAACCACCTATGTGATGTCTGCTTCTGTTTAGAAATAACTTAACTCACTTGATTTGTCCCCCTCCATCATCACTTTGGGTGCTTGCGATGGACACTCTTCCTAACCCCTTGGCATGTAGCGCAATTTTCCAGTGAGCCTTGTGGGCAAGACTACCCATGTTCACATTAAATTCATTGATGCCCCTTTGGATTATAACATTCTCTTAGGTTGTAGTTACACATATGCCATGTTAGTCGTTGCGTCTATAGTGTTCTGCAAGATGTGCATCCCCCATGAAGGGAAGCTCTTTACCATCGATCATTTGACTTACTACGAGCCGGCATCCATGACCTCCCCCAAGTCCATTATCTTGTCAATGTCAAATAAACAGTCTCCAAATCCTCTCACTAGTGTTTAACCTAGGTTCTATAAAGATTCATCATTATAGGGTGCTTTCCCAGGTCCTCCCCCTCCCATATCAGAGCCTTACTCTATGATTGTTTACATGCTACAAGCATCACAGGCCACCCTTAAGCAGTCTAGTACACCTGATCAATAGGTAGGTCCTCAACAACCTGTTGTTTCCCTCCCAACTAAGCCCTCTATATCCACTCCCCAAGTACCTCCTCCATTTGTGGGTTCCTTTGCTATGTTTCCACTAGGAACTGTTACTCCTGGTCTCAACCATCCAAGAGCTATTCCGTCGGGACATTACCCTGCAGACGAGATACCTTTTTTATTCCCCCCTCCGCGAGTATTTTCTATCCCTGTCATGGCTTTTCTATTCCTTCCTAACATGACTTTAGTGATCCTAGTATGGTACATTGACCCCCTACAAACATTTCACCTATTCAGTTAAGACCTTGTCATGCTTTGACCCCAGTTTAACCGGTCCCTACAGCCCTTGTCGTTGTTTTAGTTCCATCACAACCTCGACAGGAACCACCTCCTATTGCAAAAGAATGTAGGCAACTAGTAAAGCTAAATGGAAATAATCTAAGGACAAGGCTCCCCAAGTTCCTCTAGCCCGTAGGGCCCCAAAGATGTCACCTTTGTGTGCTTTGTGTAAAGTTTTTGGGCATGCCACCAAAAATTGTCCTGAACTTCATTAACTCAAGCCTTTGGTTCATGAAGCATTCCCTGAGTCAAATATCCTAGAAGTCCATGTTAACTTACCGGGTCCACCCAAGAAACTCGGAACGTTGCGCACAAATCACCCTTGTGCCTTGTGTGATCATCATGGTCACTATTCCCATTGTTTCCCTCATCTTGGTGAATTTCATGATTGCCTTGGGGTGCTTCACAAATATGAGGCCACTCACAGTGGATCATCTACTCCTCTACCTTTGGATTATGGTACCACTAGTCAACCATAACAGGGGGACTCTGGTCCCACCATCGTGATCCCTCCCCTCGATGTCAATATGATGGACACCACAGGCTGTATCCTTTACTTTTCATCATCCTTGAGTTCCTCATAGACAAACCTTTCTGAGGTTTCTACACGCAATTCTATCAAACCTATTTCGATAGAATCCCAAATCTCAACATCCATAGATCCTCCATCTACTAGCCCGTCATCTACCATTCAAGATGATGTGCATGTGAACCTTCTTTCTCAGGTTGATACACCAAGTAACACTTCCGCATTATGTAGTCAGTCTTCCTCCCATCCGCCCATATCCCATCCTGATGAGGACATCATGGAAGTTATGTCTACCCCTGATTACCCTTGTAGTTATGCAAGGAGGAATTGCTTCAGAGGATTTTGAAGGCCATTTCCTTCTTGATTCTCTCAATTCACTCTCCCTCAAGAAATTTCGGTCATCCCTTTGATTTGTGTTTCTTTATTTCTTCATGAATTCAGGTAGATTGCATCATCTCATTTGTTGTCTTTTGCACCTTTCAGATGAATCCATCATCCACACTATATATCAGTCATCCTGACAATGGTATTCTCTTCACCTGGAATATAGTCTCAGTAGCTTTTGCCATTTTTACCCCCTTACATATGTTAGTCCTTCCGAATGACATGTGCATTGGATCTACCACCAATAATCAGGACGAATATGATGTAGTGATAGGTTTTTTAGTCGATTCCCTCACCCATCACATCCTTCATCTTCATGTTTATTTAGATTCCTTGCTACTTGTCATGCAATTGAATGGTGTGTATCATGTGCATAACCAAGTCCTACTTAGAAAATACCTACAAGCTATTGGTATGTGAATTTGAAACCATTACATTGAGTCATGTTCCTAGAGCCCAAAATAACTATGTAGATACCATTACAAACAACATTCTATATTGGAATTTATCACATGTATACCACAAAAGAGAACCATAAACACAACAAATGGTGAACCATCATTGTCATATAAAATGTAGGATCATATTATGTATCATATATATTTGGAGTCCACCACTCTAAATACATCCAGCACACCTATAACATACTAGGGAGCACATAGGCCCCTACATCTCCTTTGGAGGATCTCATGCCAAGTTGGGTTGAGATGCTTGAATCCCTTTTTTGAGCACTCAGAACACAATGGTGCTCCACAAACTCCTTTTTCTAGGGGGAATAATTCCCACCTTTGCATACCCGATCAGTCCCCTCCATCACATATGTTTGTGGACAGTATCCCATGCTTCGTGGAATGATGGTTTTCCCCTGGCCATATTCTCAATTGATTAAGTCTCGGGCTAGATCCCACTGGATCTAGGTATGGCTGATTATCCTCCCATTCCTTGGATAGTTTTTCCTACCGACCTCTCCGACAAGCCATATTCACATCGCATATCATAGACATTTGATACCATATCTTCAAATATTCTACTCTATTTCCACATAGTCCCCATGTTTAACTTCGTGGGTGAGAATGATTCTAGGCCTCCTATATTAGTTCATTCTAGAAACCATATTCCCTTAATTCTTCATCAGTAATCATTGTTCCATGAAGTATTAAGGCCATACTTAGACAAGTATTACCTTGTCATGCTAATACGAAGCATGTTTCCTTACAACTATTGAAATATTCCAGTCATGCATTCCAAATATCAAGACATCATCTCTATTAATTTGAAATCAAATTTTACCAAGAGTAACAGTCATGTCATAATCATCTAACAATCATTACTCATACTACTACAACTAGCACCTACGTATACTCAAGTGCATATTAGTTGTCACAGCACATATGTGTTAGTACAATCGTCTTAAAACAAGATCATTCCTTCATCCAATATTATAGATACATACTCATATCATGCAAGTAGTCAAACTTTCAAACAACAAATAGATGACATAATAGACACCAAACACTCAAACAAGAAATGAATGACATAATCAAAGATTCAAACACCACATAGAAAACATAAGCAAACTCATACCTTAATGTATCTCAGGGGAGACTATCTTGACTGCACAATCAATCTAGATTAGCATGATATAACTTCACAACACATCAACTCAAACATACATAAGGTCATGATATCCATGATAGTAACTAGCTAAATAAGGTCATGATATCCATGACAGTAACTAGCTAATATGTTCACATCATAAGCTCATAAACAATTGTCATTCATGCATAACAATCACATATGCATAATCTGTCTAGATTAGTACAACACAATATCACAAATATGTCATCTCATACCTGAATATCATAACCATAACCATCTGCAGAATCCAATCTAGATTAGCATGGTATATATAACATCAAGAACATAATGTAATAACCATACTCATCATGCATATGACCACAATGCATACAACAACAAGTTACTATCATTCATGACTATCCAATGCATATGGATATAACCACACTAATTAACTAACATATATGTAACTGCAACAACCGTAGACGAGTAGACATGTACATGAGCCTAATTCTTATAACAACCATTAACCTACATACCTTCATACCCATGATGAAAACACATATGACGATACGCTCTTACCGTAAGGTCCAATGCTACAACCTTTCTTTGATGATCTTCATCTCCTGTTCTCTCTTAGCCAACACATTAGTGTCATAACAACCAAACACATCATGATGACGCAAAATACATACAATGGCATCATAATTCATGTTTTACCTACTATACATGCATAACTATAACGATGCCAATACATGTATAACAACATATAGACACTGAAATGCATAAAAAATGCATATACAACTAGCATGCATTCATGGCTAAAGCATCCTAGCAATAACATCATCAACTCCTACATGGAAACAAAACTGTAACAATGGCCACTACCATTCATACATAACAAGCACATATACAACCTACATGCATGCATGTTAAACATATTCTGCACATCTAATTCAAGTTTTGAACCATCTCTAATACCACTCTGTAACACACTCCTCCCACATTTACCCCAGTTAACTCGTATGTTGGGCTAAACATGTGAAACGAGTATGTATGATGTGACTCAACTCCCCATGTATAGTTAAGGAAGTGTAATAGACAAAAAAATAACATTATGTCCTTCGACACATGCTACAGAACCCTCAGGAGCCAACCAACCTTTCCAAGTGACCAACCCTTGAGAAAACTTGACATTTTATTGATCTAGACCCTTAGTTGGTCCCATGAAAAATCATGCATGAAAATGAGGCCTTCTATTCACCCCCACAGCAAGGCATGCCATCGAATATAATTTTTGAGGAAGTTCTCTGCTAGTGACTCTAGCTTTTGAGCCACCTTTTCAGGGCTAGGTATAAAGCCACTACCCAGAACTTCATGAAACCTTAAGAAATAGTAAATGAAATTGGAATAGTCGTGCTAATGCAAACACTTGATCATGGAGTTGACTTGACCCCCACCATCAATGACATGAATTTTGTCAAACATGTCACAAATATGCAATACAAGTCATAACAACAAATTTGAGCATAGAGGTCTCATACTTATTTGATATTCATAAAGAATCATTATTGCCATAACACAATAGTTGCATTGTCATCTATTGGGTCATATATATTCATTGTACTTTCACTTGAAAATCAAAACATGATGAGAGAAATACATCAAGTTTGTCATAAAACATCCTCATAAATAGTATATAACCAATAGAAATAACAAGGACATAATGACCATAAAATCCACATGTAATCCAATACATTTACACATGAAATACCAAGCAGAAATATCTCTTATTAATGAATGCAAAATCCAACTAGCTTTGGGACTTCCAAAAACCAACCAACCATAGATTGGCTTAACCAAATATTTATTTCATCCAATCATCCCCTATGTGATATTCCAAGCATGAATGTGGGACTTACAATAAAAAAAATCCAAGTTTGCTCAGCCTTTACCGTAATCCCCACTGAGTCAGTAGGCTCTAAACAACCATGGGTACCACCAAATTTCTCCACCTCCACTGAGGAATTTTCCTCTCTCCTAGTATCTAAGATTTACTATATATCCCGCCATAAAATGGTCGAGGATTCCTAGGCCTAAACAAGACTCCACCCTCCAACCTTTACTTTATATCCCACCATTCATCAGTCAAGTATTCCTATGCATAATCAAGGGCACACACCTCTAGGCTTTACCATATACCTTGCCACTCATTGGTTGAGGATTCCTAGGCCCACCAAGGCACACAAAATTTGGCTTTAGCACAATCCCACCTTCTTTGGTCCAAGGATTCCTAGGCCTTGTATTCTTTATTTTAGATACCACCTCATTCAGTTTTGAAACCATTCGGAAATCCAGTACAACCAAATACAAGAGAACCCATCACACCATGGTTGTCTAGAAATGGCAAGGAAAGTTTGAAAAACACTCTCACACCTCGAAAAAAACCCATGCCAACGACAACAAGAGAACCAAATACACGCATGCATGTACCATGCATGCCAAATATAGCAAGGAAATCACACATGAAAATCGATACATGAAAATAATCTCATTGTAGCTACTTGATCCTATTCTTCCTTGCCTAATGTTTGCTTCTCTTTGCCTTTTAGTCCTTCCTTTGCTTTTCTTGATCCAACACTAGAGTTTTCCAAGAATACTATAATTTTCCAAGAGTGAGAGAGACAGAAAGAGTAGAGAGAGAGCTCCAAAATTGAACTAATAAAAGGTTATGAACTGGTTCTAAGAAGCCCTTTTATCATTTAGGCCTCTATTTTCTTCATATTCGATTATTTTTTTTAATTTTCCTCCTCACATGCAACCTATCACCTTTCATCTTCCTTTTCTCCTAATTTCCATTATTTTCATAAATAAAATTCCAATTAATGCCTTATGCCTTTCCAAACCCTTTCCATTGACTTTGCGAATTTCCTTTAGCCATAATAACCGAAATGAACACCCACTAGGATTTTTTCCCCAACATTTAGCTTGGAATATGTGTCCCATGACCTTGGTTATTATTTTTGTTTTATTAACTTTATTACATGGAATTTTGACCAGGGTCATTACAACAACATTAGAGGACCAAACAAGAATGTATCATTGGCATAAGTTACCATGATAAAGGAAAACATAAAGAAAAACAACGTGATTAATTAACAAACCAATGAACCTTCAACATTTCTTCCTTCGAGGCTCGAGCTAATGAAAAAACATTTAATCAATATATATATATATATATTTCCATAACATGAACAATGTAATAAAGTATAACATTACAATCACACAGTGATGGAGGAAAAGGAAAATAATGCACAACTTGCTCATTAATAGTCAACCATTACAATAACATATTAAGAATCTCAAATACTATTCCAGATATATATTAGTAGAAAAGGGGAAAAATACCTAGAAATACAAATAGCAAGTTCTAGGCCCTCTGGCCTCCAACAAGACAATTTGATACATATTCTAGAAAATTACGGTGACAACCTTACTACATATCCTTCATTCTTCTACAATAATGTTGTTGAAAAATGAACAATCCTACTACAATAAACAAACACTATCATACAAACTAACTATGAATCATAGGAAATCAAACTTGTTAAACCCCAATACATTATTCATATAACTGTCTATAGCCCAAACCCTACTTAGTCTTAGAGAAACATTTTATAATGCTCAAGAACTTCTCTCAAAGGCTTCGTTCTTCCCTCCTCTTTGACCTAGCAGAATCTTTGTTCATTAACATATTTTCCTACAACTCATTGGGTTATGCCATGTATTGCTTAACCACCTCAAAATATCCTCCTTCTCAGTTTGGCTCCACTCTTCTTTTGGTCTCTTACTCCAAAATATCTACAGTTTTTCAAGTGCCACAACCCCCTCGTCGATTCCTTCTTCCTAGAAAACCCTAACAACCCTCATCTACTATCTACATTCCTTTATTCCTATAGATGTTATCCATTTTGTGGCATGGTGTCTCCCTTCACTGCAGCCCAACCTTCATGTCTACACCATGTTGTACTCTCCTTACTTACCTTCTTCATGCCATCCCTCTTTGATGTTTTTGTGTCATATCCCAACCCTTTATTGTGCATTATCTTGTCTATTTTTCCACTCCTCACTTCTGCTACACAGTCCTATCTACACCAAAATTTGTCAAACATTTTCTAGGTCCCAACAAGTCCACAACTTCTAAATGGTTTCTTGAGGCAAACCACACTTAGTGGATTCTTTAGACCCTAGGAAAACTACCACATAGTCATAGAAGGAGGAGAGATCAATATGAGACATTTCTTCAGCTAGAAAAAATACCATGGAAGAACAAATATTTCACTTGTTAAGAAGTTAATTATAGAAGAAAGTACTAGTGTTCTCAGCCCATGGCCACACCTAGTCTTTCCTTAACCCCCGATTATCTGAGTATCTTTTTCCACTAGCCAATAGGTTCCTCAATCCATAAAATTTCCAATGGGTTCTTCAATGCCAAGGAAAACCACTCTTGGTGGCTTCATTAGTCCTTGGCAAGTGACTGCTCTCTATCCTGAGCCAACAAACCCTCTTGGTCTTCTTCAGTTGGTCTATTACCAAGTGAACTCCCTCTGTCCAAATTTTATTTTCTTATTTTTCTTCCTCTTCATGAGGAATGATATTTCCCTTTCCCCTCAGTAACTTTCAACCTTCTTCCTCTATAGAAGTCTCCATGCCTGAATGGCCCCACTATATTCCTTCTCCTCTTGAGAAGTCCCTTCACAACTTCCCCTACCACTATTACAATCATATGTTAGTTGTTCCATCATGTGCCTTGCACTCTTCCTCTTGTCCATAAGTCTCTAATCAGTGGTTCTTTTTTATTTGAATGGTCATGGGGATGTTGATACAACATATCCCTACACCACTCCTCAACTTTTCATCCTCGACCAGCTCTCTCTTGCTAGAGCGTCCCACTTTCATACTTAATTTCATCCACTTTTCCTTGTGAGTTCCCCCAAGGAGGTATGGTGATAGTCCTCTTGTCTTTGAGCCTAATTAAAACAAATTTATCCTATTAAAGACTATCCAATCAACCTCCATGACTGACATTAATAACAACAAGGACTTCTCAAGCAATCTCCCTTCCCCCAAGCTCTAGAATCTATGTCCCAATTTCCTCGACCATTTTTTCAATAAAAATTATTACAATACATATATAGGGGAATTAACTAGGGATTGTTGCATTTATGTCACTATTTTAGGAAGTTATTATTAAATGGGGATACAATTGAGTTCCTCCTCACTTCTCCTATGTAACCTTTGTAAATATTTCAATACTATCCCATGTTGTTCATAGGGGATAATGTTAAAATATTTTTTACACTTAGGCGTTAGTTAAGATAAACATTTTCTATCATTTAATGGGATAAATGTGTGCTTCTAATGTTTTTTCTTAATATGCATTAGTTAATATTTGCAATTGGATGATCAAGATATTTTCTAAGCATAAATAAATCTAATGGATCATATTCTCCTTGAAACTAATTCCTACTAATTTGTGGATCAATGTCCAATTGGTCCACGATATCTGTTTAAAGTGTATATAGGGTCATTTATTAATATTTCATCATCAGAAAGACTCTTTTGTACAAATTGTTACTTTTCATTAAAATATTGTCTAAAGTAGCCATATTGGTTGGGGGCTATAGATTGTTTCCCTTTCAGATGGTTTCATCCACATAAAATAGTGATGTTATGATACTGAATGTGGTTTTGTATGTGGTTACTGAAGGTTTTCACCCTATATGGAAGACCCTATTTTCTTGATAACTATTTTCATGACATACACTTATATTATTTCTCTTTCCTTTTTTAAGACTTCGCCATAACACATGGTTTTTTTCCCTTAGTTTTTCTTCTAAAAAACTATGTTGTAGTATGTTTGACCTGCAGAACATATTAGAGTGAAATATTCCAGAAATACCATAGAAAAATACACAATGTGATGACATAAATGGAAATATTTAATTAAGATCTGCAAAAATATTGTTCACTTGCCTCTTCGAGGGAGAAACCTCCAATAGAGCATAGCTCAATTACAACAACACAAGACAAGAATTTCCTTATTATCTTCAATATTATATACTTTCATGAGACCCAAAACCCTAAATACTCTTGTTCCATTGCATAATGTGGGTTAACCACTTTATTTATTAACTATGGCACAGTATAACTAATTGTGGTCCTTTTTATATAATGCATGTCAACTCCTTACAATGATTACATGATTTATTTATTAAACTAACTAATCATGAATCTTATGGGGCCCTTTGATATTATTACATTAATAAAGGGGTTAGGTTTGGACCCTAACATTCCCTCCCCCTTCAAAAATATACTTGTCCTCAAGGTTGGAGCTACAGAAATTTCTGCATAATAGTTGTCAATTCCCATGTCACATATTCCAGTAATGTGTATTTCCATTGGCTCAGGACTTCCTTGATAGTGCAGTCATGAATATGTCATTCCCTTGAGTCTAGGGCTTGTTCGGGATAAAGCAAAATATAACCTTCCTTGTCTAATTCAAGTAGTATGGCCTAAACCTTACAATTACTCCCCACCACTCTATTGAGACAAGAGACATGGAAGATAGGGTCGATTTTGGAAGTGGTTGGAAATGCCAATTTGTAAGCGATTGAGCCAATACATTGAACCACCTGATAAGGCCCATAAATTTTTGGAGCTAACTTTTGGAAGCCCTTTTCCTTGAGAGGCATATGATTATAAGGTTGGAGACAAAGGAACACTTGGTCACCCACTTGAAAATACCTTTTTAAGTGATGTTGGTCAGCATATTGCTTTATCTAGTTTTGCGCTTTATGAATATTATCCTTTAGAAGAGAAAGAATGGAAGTTTGGTTATAAAGTAACTTATCAATTACCTACACTTTTGAAGATCCTGGGAGAAAATAATTTGGAGTTAGCCATACACCACCTCATACAGTGTCATATTTGTTGCTTCATGAAAATTAGTGTTATACCACCACACTGCTAAAGGTAACCACTGCACCCATTGATGACTTTTTTCTGAAACAAAGCATTGCAGGTAGGTCTCTAAACATTTGTGTACTACTTAATTTTAAGCATCTATCTCAGGGTGATAAGTTGTACGCATTTGGAGTTGTGTATCATGTAGTTTGAAAAGATCCTTCCAGAAATTACTAGTGAAGGTGGGATCTCGATCAAACAGAATAGAGGTAGGCATGTTGTGCAATTTGAAAATTTGATCCATGAAAACCTAAGCCATTAGAGATGAAGTGAATGAGTGTGGTAGAGCACAAAAAAGGGTGTATTTGGAGATTTAATAAACTACCACCATGATCACTGACCTTTTTCCCGATTTAGGGAGACTTGTAATGAAGTCCATAGAGACATCCATCCATATACAAGTAGGTAGTGGAAATGGTTGTAATATTTTTTGTGTCTTCATTGTTTCCCCTTTTTCAGATTGGTAGGAGTCACATTTATCCACAAATGTAAGAATTTATTGCTTCATCCCTTCCCCCAAAAAAGAGCAGTGTGCATGAGCAAAAGTCTTCTGAAATATCGAGTATTCTCGAATGGGTGAGGAGTGAAATTATGCTATTATGTGTGGTTTAATATTGGTGTTAGGGGAGAGAACAATATGATCCTTATCTTGAAGAACATCTTCCTTCCAAGTGTAACCCATTGGAGGGTTAGGATCCCCTTGTCACCTTTGGATTAGCTAGGAGAGACATGGATGGGAAAACCATTCATTATGTGCCTCCCAATCCATGATGGTATGCAAAAATATAGGGATAAGAGGGTTTCATCCTTTTCAAAATGTGTAGATAAGTAATTTACCACAACATGTTGTGACCCTTCTTATAGACTGTCTCATAGCCATAGCCCAATATTTTGGTAAGCCATTTATTATTTTGCCGAGACAAGAAGCATTACTCCAAGAAATACTTTAGACTATAGTTGTCATTCGAATTGGTAATTTCGTCCAAGAAAGTTTGGTCACCAAGTGTCTAATACATCTAAGATGACCATCATTTCTTTCTCATAAGTGGATTGACCCAAAATATTGCCACTTAATTTTTGGGTTGGGAAGGTGATTGGTCAATCTTCTTGCATTAAGACTACTCCAATTTTGATCCTTAAGGCATCACATTTGATCACAAAGGGTTTTGTAAAATCTAGGAGGGTTAAAACCAGGGTGGAACAAGTGGCTTGTTTGAGATCCAAGAAGGCCTGTTGAGCTGGTTTTGTTCAGAGGAATTAATTTTTTTTGTGAAATTTATCATGGGTCTAGCAATGCATCCATAATTTCTAACAAATTTGCAATAGTATCTTGTGCTACCCGAAATTCCCCATAGAATTTTCAAGGTCCAATGTTGTGTCTAATATTGCATAGCCTAAATATTTTCTCGATCCACTTGTACTCCTTTGCAACCCACAATGTGTCCCAAGTAATCCACCTCTTCCATTCCAAAAGGACACTTGGACAATATAAAAAATAGTTTATTATCCTTAGAAGTTGGAATCTGTGGTCTATATGTTGAAGTTGTATTTCCCATATTTTTTTATAGATGAGTATATCATTAAAAAATACCAGGAAAATATTTTTGAGATATGGCCTAAGAAGGTGATTCATGAGACATTGAAAGGTGGACAGGGAATTACAAAGAGAAAAGGACATAATCGAAAATTCGTAGTGACTTTCATGGATTCTAAAAGTTGTTTTGGGAATGTATGGTACTATCATTCTAATTTTGCAGTAGCTTGAATGAAGATCAAGCTCGATAAAGCATTGAGCGCCATGGTATTCATTAAGGAGATCAACAACTATAGGAATAAGAAAGTTAACCTTGATTATGAGTTTGTTGAAGTTGGGACACGTGCACCACTCCCCATCCTTCTTTAAGACCATGACTACTCACAATGAATAGGGGTTGGAACTAGGATGAATAATGTAAAAATTCCTTGTAGATTCAAACTGCTAATTGTATTTTACTAAAATAATAGACTTCAATATGTTCTACTAGTTAGCAGAAACAATTAAATAATCATGAAACCATGAATCATACAAGATAAATAATTCAATCAACACATAACACAATGATTTCCTGGGGAAAGCCACAACTAAAAACCACTACTATCTGTATATTGCATTAGTCAGAAAATATGAGAATATTACAATTCTTTGTTGAAGCCTGAGAAACCTTTGCACTATCTCTATCTATCTCACTACTTGCTAAACAAGCCCCGACTAATACTTAACCAATTTCTTACCTTCCCAAGTCCCTATTTCCTTGCGTTGCTTCGTTGGGAATTATCCCCTATTAATTAGGTAAATTTCTCGATATTAATTGCACAATCCTCATAGGCCTTCCTCTAACTGCATACGCCACTTGTACAATTCAAAAGATTATACAACTGATAACACATTGTCACTTAACTCCAATCTCAATTCGGTAACTCTCAAATATGACATGCATGAGTTATTTATGAGTGAATCATCAGTTAAATGGTTGAACACATGAAGTAACACCCCATTGTCTGACCTCCTACTAGTTCCTCCATCATTCAACACTCCCTCTCAACAAGAAAGGGATTATCAGATGCCCCAATCCTGCCTCTATGAAACCTGATTTTTTCTCTTGACATTGCCTTAGTCAAGATGTTTGCATCTTATTTCTCGGTAGGAATGTACTCTAGCAACATGATTCCCCTCTACACAAAATCTCGTAGATGGCGATACCAGATGTCGATATGTTTGGACCAATCATGAAAAACTGTATTCTCAGAGAGTTTGATACAACTCTAACTGTCATAGTAAATCATTGTAGGATCCATCTGCTAACCAAAAAACCCAACAATGATCTTCATCATCTAGATAGCCTCACAAGCTACTTGACTAGCATCCATGTACTCTGCTTCTTCCGATCTGAGTGCCATTGATCTCTGCTTCCTACTGTACCAATAAATTGTTGTTGAACCAATACTAAAGATTCCCCCTAATGTGCTTTTCTTGTTGGATGGACTCCCTACCCAATCTGTATCTGTGAAGCCTTGCAACTTCACTCCCTCTATCCATTTGTACCAAAGCCCAAACTAAGGGGTGCCTCTGATGTATCTCAACACATATTTATCTACCTTCCAATAGATTTTGGTTGTCTTAACAATTTATTAACTAAGTTGGTTAACTATAAAACATATTTCTGATCATGTGTTCACCAAATACATAAGTGAACCCACAAGTTGCTCGTAAATAGTAGCCTCCGCTATTTCACCTAAAGTAGCATCTTCCTTCCTCTAATTGCCTCTTAGAGGAGTATCCATGGGTTTTCTACTCTCCATGTCGAAATCCTTCAGTATCTCGTTGGCTACTTTCTGTAAGAGACAAATAGTTCCTTATCTCCTTAGTTCCTTATCTCCTTCCCATACTTCCATACCAAGGAAATAATGCATGGTCCCTAGTTCCTTCATCTCTAATTCTCTTGCAAGATCCTCTTTTCAATATTTTATGATATTCTATCACTAGTTAGAATTAAATTATTGACATATAATACTATAATCAATAATTTACCTTCAACTGTAATATGGTAAAGTTTTGCATATGCTTCAGTTTTGGTGAAGCCCAACCTGGTGAAATAGCTATCAAGCCTAGTGTACCAAGCATGGAGTGCTTGTTTCAATCCATACAGTGCTTGCTTGAGTGTGCACACATGTGACTCTCTATTGAATGTCTCATATCCTTTTGGCTACTCATTGTACACCTCTTCCTCAATCACTCAGTTGAGGAATGTTGTCTTCACATCCATCTAATGTATCTTCCATCCCATCTACGTTGAAAGTGATAGAATAGATCTGATTGAAGAGTACCTTTATACTAGAGTAAATGTCTCCTCGTAATCAATTCCCTCCACTTGAGAGAACCCTCTAACCACAAATTTTTCCCCGTGTTTCTCCACACTTCCATTTTCTTCTTGATTTACCTAGTAAATCCATCTTGAACTCACCACTGACTTGTTTACTGGTCTTGGGACAACTTCCCGAACATTTTTTCTAATAATGGATTCATACTCCTTTACCATTGCATCAAACCATATTGGTTTTTTTTACTACTTCCTCAAATGAGGATGGCGCAATCTATACACTCTTGCTCGTCAAAGCCATGTAGCCTGTGTACCGATCTAGTGACCTCCTCTACTTGCATTGTGACGTGTGTGCTCCCACATTCTCTCTAGCATCATGCATCAATATATCAGCCTCTTTGGTGTGGTTCCTTCCATCTCTAGAAGTCTATGCATGAGTGGGTGATTCCACTCTCTGCTACTTTGCATGTGGCTTCTCCACATCATCCTAAGGTTCTTCCTTTGGAGCTAAAAGATCCTCATTTGCATGCAACTAAATCTCCCTCTCAAGGGAACATCTCTTGGCCTTCTCTTCATCAAATTTCACATCTCTATGAAACCATTGTCATCCTGTGAGATGGAAGGTACACCCAATAGTTGTGAGGTGTATCATTGTACCCCACAAATATTCCCAACTCAGTTGTTGGCTCTAGTTTTTTCCTTTCATCCTTGGTAACATCTCAGTAAAATGATGAACCAAAGATCCTAAAGTGTGCCACATCTACTTTCTTACTTGAGAAATCTTCTTTGGTGTATGCATCCTGAGAATCCAATGAGGACTCTTGTTATTCACATATATAGTTATGTTGCATACTTCAGCCCATAAGTACAACTGTAGGCCTTGATCATGTAACATCGCCCATGCAACTCCCATAATAATTTTTTTCTTCCTTTCAACCACCCCATTCTATTGTGGGTTATGGGGTGTTATTAACTCCCTTTGAATGCCTCTTAAAGCACATATGTTCTTGAATTCATTTGACACATATTCTCCACCATTATCGCTCCTGAGAGCCTTCAATTTCCTACCAGTGTCTTTCTCAAAAAGTTCTTTAAATTCACCAAATTTATAGAATGTCTAATCTTTCTTATTCATGAATAAAATATGGAACTTATGTGATGAATCATCTACAACTATTACATAATAGCTATGCTTGGTTGTGGAGGCTGTCGAGAATGGTCCACACATATCTGAGTGAACTCTTTCAAGGATTTTTTCTCAACTATCCTAATCATGAAAGGTGGCTTTGGTGTACTTCCCTAGCATACACCCTTTTCATGTATCTCTCTTCTCTAGTGAAACCTTAAGAAGTCCTGTAGAAATATCTTGCATGATCTTCAATCTCTATGGTACAAGTGGCCAAATATTCTATGCCACCATTCATCATTTTCTCGGATCCGCGCCTTCTTTGATTTTGTGCTCAATTCCACACAATCTTCGACATCCAATTTGTAGAGGTTCTTCACCCAAACCCCTATTTTCTTCCCTTCTCCTGAGGCTATGTGATGAAGGAAAGCATTTCCTTTTCTAAATATCACATTGTGGCCATGGTCCTCCAACATAGCAACTAAAACCAAATTCTTCCTAAGACCCGAAACATACATGATATCTTTTAATGTGAGAGGATAATGAGACTCCCTCTAAAAAGTATCAATACCAATTTTGGCCACACCACACTTTCCATCATCTACCATTTCGATGTGTATGTCCTTCTCCTCCAAGGCATTGAATAATTCTTTGTTTTTGATCATATGGAATGAGGTCCACTATCTAGATACCACACACTACCCATCACCGATGTCACCATGCAAGTAATGAAGGTTAAATCCAACTTGAATTTTGAAGAAAGAGCTTCACCTACTGCTCCTCGTGAGGGCTTATTTCCGGACTTCTTGTGCAAACACTTCATGGCATAGTGTCCCAGCTAATGCTAGTGAAAACATTTAATCTTCGATAATTCCTTCTTCCTACCACTCTGACTGGAATCTCCTTTGGATTGGAATTTATTTCCTTTCCCTTTATTCACCTTTCCAACTAAGGCACAATTCTCCACATAATCATGCTTGGATGAGGTTCCATCTCTAGTGCTCTACCTTATCTCTTCATGCACTAGGTTGGACCATAAATGCTCCCACTTTGATATCTTCTCCCTCCCATTTACTGAATCTTGGTAGTTGTGCCAACTCTTGGGAAGGCCTAGAAGTGTTAGGCTGACCCAGGCATCTTTAAAAACTATAATACCAAGACTCCCAAGCTCATCCTGATATTGGGGGAACTTTCTCAAGTACTTTGGTATTATGTCGCCCTTCTCCATCTTGATCTTCTTGAGTTTTTCCTTCAGTGCTAGCTTCCTATGGTCACTATTGTTTTGAAACAGGTCTATCAAGTCCGTCCATATTGCATATGGATTCTCATTCCCATGGAGGTTTGAGACAATATAGTCTCGAACTCCTTCTAGTATGATCATTCTCACCTTTGAAAACATTTCCTCCACTCTGCCAAATCTTGAGCATCAATTCCTGGAGGCTTAGGAATATATTTGTCTATGAATTCCTTTAGCTTGTTGTCTTCCAACATCACCTCCATCATTTCCTTCCAAAAAATATAGTTCAAACTACCCTCGAGGGCATATTTGAGTCTCAATTAGTGAAATGACATCATGCTCGCTCTGAAGAATGATACTGCAAATTCGATTTCACCTACAAAATACAAACTCATATTATCCGCTTTTAGATTTATTTCTGCTCTAACACCATGTAGAAAATCCTTCTAGATTCAGACTACTAATTGTAATTCACTAAAACAATAGAATTGAATTTACTCTACTCATCAACGAAAATAATTAAATGATCGCAAAATCACGAAGCATACAAGACAAAGAATTCAATCAACACATTACACAATGATTTCCTGGGGAAAGCCAAAGCTAAAAACCTTTGTTATCTCTAATTTGCATTAGTCAGAAAATATGAGAAGATTACAATGATTTTCTCAAGCCCGACAAACCTCTCCACTATCTCTATCTATCTCACTTGTACAACTTGTCTTGTGATGTGGAATTACAATTTTATTCCTAATTTAATTCAAGAAAACAATTAAAATAGGATTTTCTTGTTGCATTTTAACAAATCATGCCTGCTTCTAGTGCTCCTTAATAATATTTTTAATCTCACTCTTTTGTGTAAATAAATACATGTAGGGTTGGACATTGGGCGACTAGCTACCCGAAATCAATGGGATGCTATGATGATGCTCACCTCGAGAAGGGGGGAGTTCCATGGGTTTTTAAAACACCTGTTGATGGTGGCTCAACAAATTTTTTATATTTGGCTGGGTATTGGTATGGCTTGATTCAATCGTATGGATTGCATTTAATTGATTAACTACCCCATGGTGTCCCTTTTTTAAACGATTCTCCATTCAATGTGAACTGATGATAGTGGGAGTACTACTTGGATCCCATGAAGCATATGAGTGTGTCCATTTTGTTTGAAACTCATATATAGCTCTTGGAAGTCCATGGTAATGGGGCCTATTGTTCGAATCCATTCATCTATGATGATGATGTGAAAACCTCCCATTCAATGGAAAACATGTGTTTTTTATGGTGATAATCCCCCATCTAGAACTTTATATTCTCACAACGGCCTTTGCATTTCATGGCCCCTCCATCACCTATAAGGACCTAAAAATTGGATATTGCATACAGAAAAAAAGTCACAGCTTTAGCAACCCATTTATGGACAAAATTATGTGATTTACCACTGCCAATCAATACCACCACTAGTCGGTGCTTAATAAAGCCTCTCATTTTAAGCATTTGTGGAGAATAAATATGTACTAATGCATGGAGTGATATACTTGGTTCATCATGTGTTATTGTATTATATGGTGTAGTACCTTGGGGTTCCACTGCTTCATCCCTAGACACTCCATTTGGCTAGGCCTTGTCAAAGGAGATATTTTCAGTAGCGTCAATCACATAGAACAACGGTTCCTTTCAATTGTTTCCTAGGGAATATTTGTCATCACAATAGTAACACAACCCTTGTCTTCTCCTTTCATCCATTTCTATGGGAGACACTTTTTTCACCTTAATGGTTTGGGTGGGGCCACCAGTATGGGTGGGACATGCCTTTGATGTGAATGAAGGACGACTAGACAGGGTAGTAATATCAATTTCTGCATCTAAATATTTTTGGCAAACTTCCAACCAAATATTTGGATTATGCATTCTAACATGTGATTGGATGGCTTCCTTGAGTCCACTAATGAAACATTCTAGATAAAAGGTGTCCCCTAGGCACTCAATCTAGATGGCCAATTGCTGAAATGTCATGATATAGTCTCGACCAGTTTATTTGAGATTTAAGAGGTAACCCATAAAGTGAGAGTTGTTGTCAAAATAGGGACAAATAGCTTTAGAGAACATCTTCTAAGTTGGCTTTCTTGTGTAACTTTTTTTATTTCATTTCCAAGACTGCTAGCATTCCTGGTCCAAATAAAGAGCTCCCATGTGTAGTTGGGTTTCATCATCCCATATATTATTGAGTTGAAAATATTATTCAACTTTTTTGACACATACTTCTAGGCTGGAACCATTAAATTTGTGCAGGTCAATCATGTGTGTCTTATTGCTATAATGTTAGGTCCCTATACTACTACTGTAACCCCTTATTGTTATTAGTGAAACCCCCTTATTATATGGTTGTGCCCATGTAGTCCCCATATTGTTATTATGGTGCCCCACAGAAGCCCACTATTTTCATTTTTGTGCCATTACATTATTATTGTTATGTTGGCTCTGATTACATTATGACCCCTTAGACTCTTATATATAGAAAGGAGGTCATGTCATTTATATCATCCAAGAATTGTTCATTTGTGTAATGTAAAGGAGTTTTCCCCCTAGAAGAGGCTTATTTCTAAGGTGTTGATATATCTTTTCTATCTTTTTGTGAGCTGATTTCTTAACATCTGGTATCAGAGGTTTGGATTCTAGGGTTTCGCTTCTCCAAATAGGTCATCATGGAATTTTCCCTATAACAATTTTTCTGTCATGTTTCAGAAGCTAAAAACAAAACCCATTTGGTCCAAACTAGCACTAAACCTTGGGTCCGAATTTTAGATCTTGTCACACTATATTTTCAGAGATATGACCTAACGAAATTAGGGTTTGTGCAAGTTCCAGAATTCCATCGGTCATCATGGAATTTTCGCTATAATTTTTTTTCTACAAAGGTTTAGATTCTAATTAAAACTCATTTTAGCCGAAATTGTGGTGCATCTTGGGCCCTAATTTTAGATATTATTTCGCCATATGTTCAGAGATATGGTCCAAGACATTTAAGATTTTTGCAAGCTCTAGAATTACATCCCAAATGGGTGACCTTGGTAAAATCACCATAATCTTCTTTCTGAGCATCAGATTGAAGTTTAGTAAGAAGTTACAGAAACAGGATATCTTGTATATTTCTGTGTATTGGTTTTAGGTCCGAAGGTCGAAACAGTAACACATGTGACTTTGTACAAGTCCATTCTTCTGAAAAGGTATATAATCAGGTCATCTGGGGAGATTGTGCATACATCTTTCTTGGAGAATCCAATTTTGATCAGACTAGTGGCATTGGGGTAGACACAGAGGGCTACTATAGCTCATAATTTAAGAACTACGAGATCTGAAATTACATAGGTACAGTCATTTCAAGATCGAGCTCCTAAAACCAAGAAAATGTGATATGAGGAAGTTTGATGGAAAGGAACCAGTAAATTGGATACTACAAATGGAGCAATATTTTGATCTACATGAGGTGAAACTGTTACAAAAGGTACATATAGCATCTTTATATTTAGAAACGAATCAATTTTTATGGTATGAAGGTATTTTTTCTCGTAAACCACTTTTCACATGGTCAATTTTCATGGAGGAAATGATAGCACCTTATGAGGATACAAAGAGAAACACCTTCTTTAGCCAATTGATAAATATCAAACAAAAGGGTTTAATTGTAGGGCACATTAAGGACTTTCAAAAATTGAATATAAGGTAAATGATGTTCCAGAGAAGCAAGGGATTGATGTCTTCATAGGGACATTAAAGGATAACATTCAACATGAGGTTCGTCTTTGGGAAACTAATTTATTGGAGAAGGCATTCAAGTTGGCAAGAAAAATTGAAAGTGGAATTATGGAAATAAGGAATCCCACCACTCAGAACTATAAATAAGAAATTTGTTTTGCTCCTAGCCTTCCACAAACTACAAGGCTTACACCACAAAAATTGGAAGAAAAAGGAGAAAAAGGGCTTTGTTAGATTTGTGATAGAAAATACACTAAAGGTCATAAGTGTGCTGAGAAGAAATTATTTTACATAGATTGTGAAGAGGAGGAAGAAAAGGATCAAGAAACATTAAAAGAAGAGGATATACACCAGGAACCAACCGCAGAGAAAGAAGAAATGAATCCAACAATATCTTGTAAAGCATTGGCAAGAATTACCACTCCTCAAACTCTCAAGATAGAAGGACGTATCAAGAAGAAAAAGGTTCAAGAAGTGAAAGACCACATCGAGAAAGAAGAAATGAATCTGACCATATCTTGTAATGCATTGGACGAAATTATGACTCCTCAAACTATCAAGATAGAAGGACATATCAAGAAGAAAAAGGTAATAATGTTGATTGGTTCAAGAAGTACCCATAATTTTATTCATTGTAAGATAGCAAAGGAATTTAATTACTTCCTATATCCAACACCAGAGTGTCAAGTGATAGTTGCAAGTGGAGGAACCATTAATTTCTCTTGAAAGTTCCATAATATTAATCTATCCGTGGAAGAATATGTATTAAATAAACCAATGCTTTCCATTCCAATGGGTGGTGTTGATGTTGTACTAGGATTCCAATGGATACAATCCTTGGGTACAATAGCTTTTAATTTTCAAGAACTTTTCATGAAATTTTCTTCAGAGGGAAAGGAGGTTGAATTAAGAGGTATTACAAGGAAACTAGGAAATATAATCAGCTCTAATGGAATTATAAATCTTTTAAAGAAAGAAAAACAAGGTGTAATTTCACAATTATGTTAGCTAGATTTTCCCACATCGAAATCATCTATTTCTCCAGATCTCCAAAATGTCTTAGACAATCATTCCAAGCTATTTGAGACTCCCAAAGACCTCCCACATATTTTTGATCATGATCATGCTATTCATTTTCCGGGAAGTGTTCCTCCAAACATCAGGCGTTACAGATATCCCTTGCCCAAAAGAGTGAAATTGAACGTATGGTTGCAGAAATGCTAGAGGCAGGTATAATTCAACCTAGTCAAAGTTATTTCTCTTCTCTAGTAGTAAATGTACCCAAGAAGGATGGATCATGGTGTAGGTATCTGGATTATAGAGAGCTCAACAAGCTCACTATTAAATATAAATCTCCCATTCCTCTCATTGATGAATTATTGGATGAATTGCATGGAGAAATTTACTTCAGCAAGTTGGACCTTCATGCAAGACATCATCAAATCATAATGAAGAGTGAAAACATTCTGAAAAAAACATTTAAAACTCATGAGGGTCATTATTAAATTTCAGTCATGCCTTTTGGCCTTACCAATGCACCTTCTACATTACAGGTTTTGATGAATTCCATTTTCAAACCCTTCCTTAGAAAAATTGTGTTATTATTTTTTGATGATATAGTAATCTACAACAAGTCTTGGAAGGATCATGTTCAACATGTTGATAGAGTTCTTAGACTATTGAACGAGAAACAATTATATGCAAAAACCTCCAAATGTTTCTCTGGAGTACAAGAGGTGTAATAGTTGGGTCATATTGTATCTCATGAAGGTGTTAAGGTAGACCCGCAACAACAACAATTTATCCAACTCTTAGTGGATATCCTCACTTTAGCACAAAGTCAAATGAAACATCAGGTAGATCAACATCACAACGAAAGAATTTTTGATATAGATGACTGGGTATTTTTACGAATACAACCATACAAAAAAATGTCCCTCAAGAAATCTAAGAAGGATAATAAATTATCACCAAAGTACTATGGTCCTTACAAGGCACTGCAAAATATTGGTACTATGGCATACGAATTGGAGCTTCCTACATCTTCTTGAGTGCCCCCAATTTTCCATGTTTCATTTTTAAATAAGTTTATAAGTGACAAGCTCCTAGTTCAAACAATATTTTCATAACTTAACGAGGAAGGAAAAATCATATTGGAACCTGAAGTAGTCATGGAAACAAGAAACCAACAACTACGAAATCAATCAACTTACCCACTGAACTTACCCACTGAATATTCCACATGGGGGGATGAGAATTTTATATAGAAGCATCTAGAACTACTCAATCGTTGAGGACAACACTTGAAGGAGAGGGGCATGTTAGGTCCCTATACTACTAGTGTAACCCCTTATTGTTATTAGTGAAACCCCCTTATTATATCATTGTGCCCATGTAGTCCCCATATTGTTATTATTGTGCCCCACAGAATCCCACTATTGTTATTGTTGTGCCCTTACATTATTATTGTTATGTCGGCTCTAATTACATTATAACCCCTTAGACTCCTATATATAGAAAGGAGGTCTTGTCATTTGTATCATCCAAGAATTTTTCATTTGTATAATTTAAAGCAGGTTGCCCCCTCAAAGAGGCTTATTTCTAAGGTGTTGATCTATCCTTTCTATCCTTTTGTGAGCTGGTTTCATAACATATAATATTGGTTACCCCCATGGAAATGATGATACCCCTATATCAATGGTGGTTATATTCTCCTTCCAGGTTTCCATCGACATGGTTCCCCTCCCTCATGGGGATTTTATCCTTGAGGGGTTGGTGTATGGGTGCTTGGGCCTCGTCAATTACAATATGGATTTTGGTAGTGAGGTTTCCTTCTATGTCTTACACTCTTTTCTCCCGGATTTCCATAGTCTGAACCCTCATAGTTACCATGCAATTTCCCAACTCAAAATTTTTGGTTAGATAAAATTAGTATGGTTATAATGGGTGTGAGACAATGATTTCATTGATGTAGGTCACTTGAAATCACTGTTGAAAATTTTGGGACCACAAGAAAAATGGATGCTTACCATCGGATGGTATCGCTACGATCAACTTGTTGTCCTAAATCCTTTAGGCTACATCACTTGCAAATAGAATTTTGGGACCACTATACTCTTTTTTATACCCTAATAGGAGTATTACTCCCAATTGATCAATACCATGATGGTCGAAAACCAAAATCCCCGATACTATAGGAATTTGGCAGTAGCACTAGATCATATTATGACAACAGAAACCCCAACTTCTAGATACTACAAAAAATGATCTATATTGCAATGGAAGAAACCCCAACTACTAGATACTGTAAAACCTTATTTGTACTATGAAAACAAGTACCCCAAATACTCAATACTGCGAAAATTGATCTATACTGAAACGAAAAAAATCCTAGCTTCTGGATACTACAACATGGGACTGCCATTCAAGAAAAAAGATGGAAGAGTGTCAACCACTAAAAATCACAATATATGACAGGGGTCCAAGAATAGTACTTCGCCCAATATTTGAAAGCACTAACTAAGGAGGATCGATTGTGCCCTTAGTCATACTAATTGACTACCCTATGTACGTACGAGTGCTAGTCTTGGTGTACTGTAACAACAAGAAAAATGATGAGTTATCTAGGGTTGGTTCCAGGGTAACCTTGGGGGGCTTCTAATATACAATAGGTATGTGGAAGTGCAGTTCATGTACATGTATTGTTTTATGTTCTACTACTCGAAGGGATACC
This sequence comes from Pinus taeda, assembly GCA_000404065.3. NCBI lineage: Eukaryota > Viridiplantae > Streptophyta > Pinopsida > Pinales > Pinaceae > Pinus > Pinus taeda. Next base: position 99,810 of record APFE030325669.1, read on the forward strand.
AACAAGGGTTACAAGGGATTCCAACCAATGTGATAACCTCTTGTATTTCCTACATGCATGCTTCCCCAACCATAGGTTGAGGCATGTAATGAATGATATCTATATTTTAAATAAGTTGGAACATGCATCTAGCCTAAATTTTTTTTTCTAAAATTGGTGGTGTGGTTGGCTGGAGAAAGTGCTCTAATAATACTCGTAGTATGCTTGACGTGCATAAAATATCAATGTGAAATATGCCCAAAATACCATAGAAAATTACACAATGCGATGAGAAAATGAAAACACTTAATTAAGATCTGCAATAATATTGTTCACTTGCCTCTTCGAGGGGGAAATATCCAATAGAGTAGAGCTTTATTACAACAACACGAGACAAAAATTTACTTACTATATATGACATTATATAGTTTCAAGAGACCCAAAACCCTAACTACCCTTGGTCCCTTGCATATTGCGGGTTAACCACTTTATTTGTTAACTATGGCCCATTATAACTAATTATGGTTCATTTTTATAATGTGGGTCAAACACTTAGAATGTTCATGGTATTTACTTATTAAACTAACTAATTCTAGCTCTTACAGACCCCTTAAACTTATGACATTAATAAAGTGGTGAATCAGAACTTAACATATGTTTAGAACAACTCTTTATTTATAACATCATTTTTAAAATCATGGTTTTAAAATTTCTAACCTATTACTTTTATGGGTTTATTTTATCATATCTTATAATTGGCTAAACCATGTTAGCCATGAGCCCCTATCAATATGGGCATGGTGGGGAATTCATTCTTTTGTTTTGGGGTTAATGCATCATTGAATCCCAATCAAACGACTTCAACTATGATATCCATACATGTGATCTTAATTACTAATTGATTAAAAACTTATATTAGAAAAGTGTGAAGTGCTTTTATGGCTTTACCTATCTAAATATAGGTCATTCTCTTATTTTGTACCAATCTCCCATGGTCTCTAAGACCTTGATAAAATTGGTTAATCATATGAATGTGTCATGATGTTTTTGTCAAATCAACTTGCATGAAGATTTGAAATCAAATTTCCTTGTAAGTCAACACCAAATTCCAATTAAAAGTCTATAACTTGGTATTTGAGTGATCCATGTGGATCTACAAATAGAAGTGGATTTGAAAATAACTAAAAGATTAAATTCATCATATGGAAGTGAAACCCAAAACATATTGTGTCGCACATCGCCATGATTCCAATGGTGCAAATGGAACTATATTCTGAATCTGTATGCTCAATTTATAGCTGGTCAAAGTTTTGTTCAAACTAGGCCATCACTAATGAGGAAACAATTTGGTGAAGGATGGAGCACGAAAACCAGTGGTTGGAACAGGTGAATTTCATGCCTCTTTAATTTTTCTAATATCCCTTAAAATCCAACAGGAAAATTTGAACTTTATTTTAAAAAAAAATAGATAAATATACATACATACATACATACATACATACATTACATACATACATATCATACATATTTATATATTATTATATATATATATATATTATATATATATATATCTATATATATATACATATATATATATAATATATATATATATATCTATATATATATATATATATATAGATAGATAGATAGATAGATAGATATGGGGTGGTGGGATACCACCCCTGCCACCCCTCAATGGTGTTATGTATTATATGTGTTCAAATTGGGTGGGGGACCACCCCCAGCAAACTCGCCCAACCCTAGTTGGAGCTACATACCTTTACCACCGACAAAAATCACATTGGAAACAAACCATTTCCATATTACATTAACCACCATTGTCTTTTTTCAATGGTGAAATTGTCACATGCTATATACATATATCTCATACCAAAAAAAGGTTTCATCGGGTTCGACCCCAAAACCTCCTAACTGTCGCGCCTTAGCATAGTACTATAGACCAATGGGCTAACGACCCATCCATTAAAATTTCCACCTACTTTCTTGTATTTAAACCTCTTATTTCTGATTCAAACCAAACTAGCGAAGGGAAAATGACGGAACCAGGAGCAACTAGAGGAGTGGAACCATGAGTGCGGGAATCTACGAGATGTTGAAAATATTCCTTTAGAGGGCCAAAGGTGCCAGTATCAAAATTTGACAAGGTTATAGTCGTTTTTTTACATTTTTGCATCAAGAATTCAACTGTGTTATCCATTTCTCTAGCTGAGGTCTCCATTTTTAGGTCATCATCCAAATTGGAAGTATAAAGGTCATTTTTGTAAAGTTGCTTGTAACTAATTTCTTTGATTCCACTTAATGAAAGAAGGCCTTCCCACTATGAGCAGGGCCCAGAGACATAGCCCACATTGGGTGAACTTTGTAATCAAATCATTTGTGTGCCTTTGATCTCATGGTTTCTTTATGATTTCCACTTCTTTTCTATTTGTTAAGTTACTTGGTTAATATGCTCTTTTATATGCAATTATGAATGCATCCTTGAAGTTAAAATATCTAGATCAAATTTGGTATCAAAGTAGGTCTTCTTAATGCTAGTTGCATGACTAAATTATAACTAGGAACAACCTCCAAAGAGGAGAAGGAAAACTTAAATCATTTTATCCCAAAGTGGGGTGTGCAACACGAAGACAAAACATGGCAGATGAGGAATCTCAAATGGAAGAAGAGGGAAATTATCCCAAGATCTTGTTCACCATGGTAGAGAAAGTTGACAAGTTGTTTGTAAAGCATGAGAAGACAACCAACCTTAAGAAGAAAGAGTTAGATGACCATGCATCGTTAAATCATGAAGGTTTTGAAGCCCCAAAAATCGGGTCAGCAACAAGGGGGATACCCGCCCGGTCTGGACCCTGGTTGGCAGCTCCTTTTCCGTTTGGTATAGCGGGTCCGACTAGGGATATGGGACTAGTTTCCCAATTTAAGTGTGTGTGTGAGAATGATTGATATTTCTGGTTTAACGGTTCCTAATTAAGGTGGTCTAATTCTAATTCTAATCTAATGACAGCTATTGTATTCTAATAAAACAAAAACTTATAAGTCTATACTAACCCAGGGTGTAATCTTTCTTCTGTGCGATCTAAAATTATTTCAAATAACAACCGGTAATAAAGATTATTCAACTGTTATAAGAAAATAATTCAATATAGATAAACCACTTCACATAAAAAGGTAGGTGAAACAGTTGTGAAAAACATATTACACAGTAAGCTACTCATATATTAAGCACAAATAAATAGCTATCACCGTACAAAAGTGCCAAATGATAACTCAAGTATTTAAGCATTAACATATAAATAACTGAACTTGAATATCACTTTCACTCAAAAGATAGAAGCAGTTAAGAGATAGAAGTACCATTTATAACTAGTTCTACTCATGAGCTTCAAGTGATAAAGATTTATCTCTTCTTAGTCCAACATCCACTAAGAGTACAAAAGTGCAACATCAGTAGTAGATATCAAATGCAAAAATCAATAAATCATGTTCCATTCATTCATCAAAACCTCCTCGGAGGGTGCAAAAGTGCATGTTCTGAGGACAGTTTTTGATAAATTTTTGGACCCTTCTCTAAATGCATGAGAAGGGTTTAAATACTACTAACTACATCTAAAAATAACTTATTTACAAAAATTTAGGATACAGTTTAAATGACCGTCCTTTCTATAGACAAAAATAAAGAAAAACTATTTCTAAAATTAAATCTAATATCTAACTATTTTTGTATCTACTCCTTAACATCGCAAGCATGCATTCAGCGTTTGATTGAGAAGAGTTGGTTAGCCAACTTCAGCCTTTAACCGTGCTACAAAAACGGAATCAGCAAGAGCTGATGCCACATCTTCAACAGAACTAATGATGCTTTTCGGAGTAATATATTGGTTGTGTTGTTTCACTAAATACTTTTGAGGATATTTCTGACCATTACCACTGATTTTCGGATTCAAAATTTACCTTTTATCTTTAGCATACTTTTTCTGAATTTTTGGGGCTTACAGGTAGCTGAGTAACTAGAAGCTTTCCATTTTGAGAAGTTTTAATAGTGCATCGGAAACTGCCTCCGTTTCTTGATCCGGGCTTCCTTGGTGTGATTTTCGCCTCTTGTGTGCTTTCTTTTGGCGGATGTAAAGTTGAAATTTTGTGAAAATAATGATTCCGAGAGATCTTGACCCTGAGTCTTAAACTATTTGTTTTTTATGTCAGCGTTGTCCAGTACCCATTTAACCATGTTTGTATAGGGGATAATTTTGGGCCTCATCGCTAGCTGGTATAGGAACAAACAAGCTAAGTCTGCAACTAATGCTTCAAAAGAATTCTGTGAGCCTGTAGTAGTCATAACCCCCATTACCTTAGGATTCTTTTCCTCAAGTAGATTATACATGCCTTTCCAAATGGAAATACCCGCGTCTCTGTTGCATGCGGTGTTTGTGTACAAAGGTGTCATTTATTTGACTTCAGACATCAGAACCTTGCTTTTTTTCTTTATAGTTTCATGTATACTGCTTCGTGTAATTCGTTATTTTTTTGTTCTTGCAATTTACAAGTGAGGTGAGAGTAATAATAAGGAATAATGACGGGAAAGCTTTAAAATGCTAAAGACAGGAAAAATTATATTACCTTACGTGAACTGGCTTATGGATAAACACAAAACTGTATTTCAGTAACAACTGGAAACTACCTCATTAATTAGCATTAAAGCACATAGCCAGGTCTCATTTTATGAAAAATTCTATTGAATAGTGAGCCGAAAGATTTTTTGCGATGGAGCATTTCTGCGATCTGCTGTGCAATATCGTAGATTGCTATATTGCATTATCGCATTATTGCATTATTGCATTATTGCATGATTGCAATATCACATGATCGAAATATCGCATAATCGCAGTATGTGCTTATTTCTTGTTAATGTATTTCTTGCGATGTGCGATTTTGCGATATGTGTAATCGCATATTGGCATTTTCTGGGTTTTCCATCGGAAGTGTGCTTGAAGGCATGCGATGGGATATTTGTTTTTCATTATGTAATATCGCATCGCATTCCAGCATACTTAGAGTTTGGCTTGTAAGAAGGCATCCTGTTATCCTTTCTGCGATGCAATATTCCTTAAGGAGCGATTTTATCTTTTCCTATCGTGAAACTTAAGCTTTTTAGGTTTTTCAAAGATATTTTCCTAATTTTATGATGGTAATTTTTATTTAAAAAGGAAATGTTAGCACAAATTCATTTTTTAATTTTTTTTTGACTAATGGTCCCCAGTTATCTCTGTTTTTCTTTTGAATTTTCTAAACTTCCAAAACAGAAAATTTTCCAGAAAGTTAAACTTTATTATAGAAAGATAAAGTACATCATGCTTTAACCTGTCAATGATATTTTGTTTCAACTATTTTCAGCTTCGATTATTTTCTTCCTCAAGCTAGTCCTTGTATTTACATCAGTCATTACTTGGTTTAATAAGATAAAACAAAGTATTCTCTGTAAACCAATTTTGAATATGCTCATTTGTCATAGGTATAGCCTCTGCTTCCAGCAGGCATTCATAGCCTCGACAGGGTTACCTATTACCCAGCAATCATCCTGTATCCTACTTAAAGAAACCTACAATTCCCAAAGAATAATCCACATCCACACTTATTGCTTTGATTTTCTTTTATTCTTAAAGAATAATGTCTTGGTTTGATAGCCAATTAATGACACAGTCATTCACTCGATTTATAACTTTGCTTAACAAGCTGCCTCGTGATGAGACCCCTTGTCTTTTAATTGCAACAATCTTGAGTCATTTCCCTATTGTGCTATGCAGTATTGGCAATGTCAACAAGTTATAATATCTATGATTATGATAAGTCAGCTCGTGATGAGACCTCTCACTCTTTAAGATAAAGTGTATCCTTGGATTGTTCCTTTGAAAATTGTGATATCCTTAGTAGGGAGGAAGTCATTGTTTCCTTAAGATAGCTCTAGATGACAATAGTAGAGTTTTTGGAAAGAGCTATTCTACAGAGAACCTTTATTTGTTATTAATACCTTTCATTGCACTGATATAAAACAATTTCTCACTAAAGGTTATTTTCATCAATTTTTATGAAGTTGAAGCTAGTATCATATCTAGGCTAGAGTCTTTAACTCTATCTTTCAATAATAAAGATCAGTTTTCTAAAAGATTTGCTATTTATACAAGTGAAAGATCAAAATATGAAAGAGAATTGGTGTCTTTTTCGTAAATGCCTAATGTAACCATTCACAACTGGTTTTATCAAAATAAAAATCTAATCTACAAAATAGAAGAATTATCTTCTAAGGAAAATATTTCTTAAGGATCGGTTCGTTAACAGGTAAAGAATCTTTTTTCCCTGCTAAATCCTGCAACATAAAAGTGGACGGACCTATGACTTCTACAATCTGGAAAGGACCAAGCAACATTCATTGAAATTTTGTATGTTTCCCTTTTTCCTCATGGGCCTTGTCCCATTTTAAAACTAGATCTCCCACTTGAAAATCTTTTATGGTCATCATGTTTGAATCAAAAGAGGATTTTACTAATGCTTGATGATGAGCATGGGTTCTTTTGGCCTGTTCTCATTGTTCTTGTAATTTAATTATTTCCATTTGCCTCAGTTGTAAGGAAGAGGTTGGTACTTCATCAATTTATTGAACTAAAGACAAGGAGGGAATTCCTAAATGAGCCGAGAGAACCACTTCTTTTCCATAAACTAAATTGAATGGAGAAGTGCCGATGGAGAATTTTTGCGTTATTCGATTTGCCCATAAAGCATATATTAAAGATTTATGCCAATTTTTATGATTTTGGTCAGCTATTCGTTTGATAATCCTGATTAGGTTTTTATTTGTAGATTCAGCTAACCCATTTCCCTGTGGATAGTAATTCGCAGAATATTTAAGTTTGAAACCTATTTTGAGTGAAATTTAGTTATTGCATTTCCAGAAAAATATGATGCATTATCAAACATTAAAGTGGAAGGAAACCCAAACCTAGTGATTATAAATTGATCTATGAAATCAATGATATGTTCAGCATTAGCCATGTTGAGTGGAACTGCTTCTACCCATTTGGTAAAGTAATCTGTTGCTGTAAGAATATATCTATGCTGCTTAGAAGAGTGAGGAACAATCTCACCTATTATGTCCAATCCCCACTGATCAAAAGGTTGCTCAATGTTGGCTGGCTGTAGTGGAAAGGATGGTTTCTTCTATCTCCCGGCAGTGGTTTGGCAGATTTGACATTTCCTCACGTAATTGTGCGAGTCTTTGAATAATGTGGGCCAGTAATAGCGTGTGCGTAAGATTTTATGTGCAGTAGCATCTCCAACATAGTGTCCGCCTGCTGGCCCATCATGGAGTTCCTGCAAAACTTTTTTAGCTTCATATTCTTCGAGACATCTAAGGAGAACATAATCATAATTTATTCTAAAAAGAACATTGTTCAGAAGCTGATATTCTTTGGCTTTCAACCTTAGAGATCTTTTCTTGGTATGATCGAGGTGTGAAGGAGTGTATCCATTCTTTAGATAATAAATGATATCGGCATATAACGACTCATTATTGTTTAGGCTTACCTCATACACGTGTATGTTTGCAGATGGAATTTCATATATCAGCGATGCTCCGGCCATCATTTTGAAAAAGCCTTGACCTTTTACAATGCTTGCTGGTTTGATTTCTACATCATATTCTTGTAAGGCAGTAACCCAATTGGCTCTTTTCTCACCCACATCTTTTTGCACTAAGATATTTCTTACTGCCTGAAATGGTACAATGATTTTTGTATGGGTTTTAAGTAGAAAGGGTCTTGAATATTTAATTGCTTTGAAAATAGCATAAGACTGTTTCTCCACATCTAAATAATTTAATTCATCCTCCTTTAAATTTGAACTAAAGAAAGCAATCAGAGCTTCTGCGTTTTCTTGATTAGCTTGAGTAAGTATCGCTGCATATGATCTGTCAGAGGCAAATGTATATAAAATAAAGGCTGTGAAAAATTTGGAGTTGCTAAGGATGGAGCATTAATAATTTCTTATTTGATTAGATTGAATGCTTCATATTCATTTTGACCCCATTTGAAGATTGAGTTCTTTTTTATCATTGCTTGTAAAGGGGACACGATTCTTGAAAATTTTGGAACGAATCTCTTTACAAAGTTTATCTGACCCAGGAAAGATTGCATGGCTTTTTTGTTGTGAGGTAGGGATATTTCGGAAATCTCTTTGATTCTATCAGGATCAATGTGAATTCTAGATTTTGACACTATGAATCCTAGAAGTTTTCCTTCACTTAATGCGAAAAAGGATTTTTTCGGGTTAAGTGAAATTCCATACATTAAACAACGTTGGAAGATTTGTTTTAAGTCTCTGAGATGGTTGCTTCATTTCTTCAAATAGATAGTTATATCATCCAAATAGATTACCATAGACTCATTAACTAAACCTTTGAACGCAATGTCCATGGCTCTCTAAAATGTGGCACCAGCATTAATCAGGCCAAAAGGCATTTTTTGATATGTGTAGGTACCCCATTTAGTTCTAAATGTTGTTTTTAATTGATCGTCAGGATGTACCAACACTTGAATGTATCTTGAAAATCCATCTAAGAAGGACGTTAATTCTAACCCAGCAAGTGCCTGCAAAATTTGTTCCATAGGAGGCAAAGGAAAATTATCCTTTTGGCAGGCTTTATTAATATTTCGAAAGTGAATACAGATCCTAATATCTCCATTTTTCTTTCTAACGGGAACCATATTGGAGACCCATTTGGAATGCCGAACGGGAAAAATTATTTTGGCTTTCAATAGCTTGTTGAGTTCAGATTTGATCTGGTTTTCTAGATTGGGATGAATTTTTCTCAACTTCTGTTGGACCGGTTTTTCATCGTCCATCATTGGAATAGTATGTTGGATGATAGAAGTGTCGTTTGTTTCGAGTTCATCATAATTCCAAGCAAAAACATTTTTGTATTGTCTCAAAAGATGGATATATGCTAATTTTTCTTCAGGAGTTAGGCCAAGGCCTAGATTGACGTTTTGTGGTTTGGCATCAGTTCCCAAATTTACTAATTCATAGTTCAAAGTTGAACTTTGGAGTTTCAAATTGGTAGATCTTTTAAACCGATATTTTAGATCATAAATGTCTTCTAATTTGACTACCGACTTAGGTATAGCATTTTTAGTGCTATCTTGCTACAATTGTCGATCATGTTGGTCTTCGTCAATTATTTGATTGGCATAGGATCCTTCAGATGTGAGAAAACTCACAATATCAGGATCATTGTTGAATATTCTCCAATTTGTGATGTTATCAGGAATAGAAGGTCTAAAAATTAATTCTATTGTGAAGCTACATTAGCTAAAAGGTCTGCACTTGCATTTTGGAGTCTAGGAATTGATGAAATATTAAATGCTATAAAATGTTCAGTCAGATCTTGAACTAAAGATTGATAATGTTTTAAATGACCTGATAAACAATGTATTATTACGTACCTGTCTGACTACAATTTCAGAGTCTCTAAAAACTTGAAGGTATTTGACGTCTAATCCAATTTCTTTGTACAACCCTTGGACTAAATCCTCATATTCTGCAGTATTGTTGGTGCAATCAAATTCGAGTTTGCAAGTTAACATAGTTTTATCTCCTTCTGGGCTAACTAGCACGCATCCTGCTCCTGCTCTTTCATTAGATTTAGAACCATCAAAAAATAATTTCCAAAATAAAGATTTATTTACAGGACTATCTAAAAATTTAATGTATTTTGAACTATCCGTTTGAGAAAAATTTGCGACTTGGGATAAAACAGAATGTTCTAAATAAGGTGACGTATGAGCATTAAAATTCCCTAGGAAAGAATATATTGAGTAATTCCCAATAATATTGTTGTTATATGCTATTGGTTCATTCTCTCCCTCTAGCTCCGTTAGTATGTATTTATGATGTCATTCTCGTTCATCTTTTATTTGATTTGGTTTACCATTGTAAGGAAGCCACATGTGTGACCAATCAATTGCGAAGTATCCATGAAGTTTTTCTAATCAATCCCTACTAAGAATTAAGCCATAAAATTCTGGAATGTCAGCAACTAAAATGTCGATAACTTGACATACCTTTGGGTTGGATGACAGCCTTATGGTAACCTGATTTAATTTTCCAATCACTTCGACTTGTGATCGATCTAGCTGGACTATATGCACAACAGACTTCTACGGTTGAACGTTCAATTTTGTACATATTGACTTTGGCAAAATATTCGATGAAGCTCCTGAATCCACTAAGAAATTATGCACATTTTTATTAAAATTTTCATAAGTAAGAATAAAGGGGGGAGTATGAGATATCGATCTACCTCCAATTAATGTGACGTCATTTGGATCAATCTTGTTAATCACATTAGTCGAAGGTCTTCCGATATCATGGGAAGCTTGAGAAATTACAGCGACAGGCAAAGGTGCAACTAGCACAACATGTAACTCTTTCAAAAGTATCTTTTGCTGGTGTTTTAACTTGTTCAATTCGTAAAGAGTGATGTTGGCCCTAGTCTTTTTCATGTCTTCTAGGATATTGTACTCCATTTCATCCGAAACAATCAGCGTTTTAGATGGAGTAGACGAATCTATTTGGACTGGGCTGGTCTGAGTCGTTTTAGGTGTTGTTTTCTTTGCTATGACTTTATCCTTCGTTGTCGAGCTTGCGCTATTTGGCTTAGGGGTAGTTTGAGGTGGATCAAGCTGATTTCTACTTCGTGTACTAAACAAGAATGCTTCTTGATCTTCTTCTTGTGGGAGGATGAAATCCCACATTCCTTGTAACTCTAAAACTTCTTCTTCATCGGTTTTCCATTCAATAGCAATTTCCTCTTCTTCTTCCTTGGATTCAGCACTTGTAATAGCATTGGGAGGCTTTGAATATGTTGAAGGGTTTCTCTTAAAAGCTCTGTAGGGCTTTTTTGAAGAAGTCTCTACTACTTGTTTCTTGATGTCAACCATCTCGTTAGACATGGTCTTCAAAACGTTTTGCAATCCTTCTAAATAGAATGGATCTTTAGATTGTTTTTTTCTTGGGATCTTCTTTGAAAGTAACCTTCTTTGATTTCCGTTCCTCTAACACGGTATTCTTTTCTACGACTATTATACATTTCTCTACTGCTATTACTTCTTTCATGTTTTCGACTAAAGTTGTTTTATTAGCCCTGTCCACGAAGATTGTTATGTTTGATGGTAGAGCATTGATGTACCATTCACTTCTTACTTATTCACTGGGCTTGGAAGCAATAGGAATTTTGTTTAACAATTTATTGAAACGTGAATTGAAATCTTTGATAGGTTCTTTTGACAGGGCCCTAAGGTTTGACAGGTCGCTGATTAGCGTCACCGTAGACCTATCATCACCAAATTTAATGAGGAATTGTTCCTAGAAGATATCCCAACTAATGATAGATCCAGATGGTAATGAAAGATACCGTGATCCGGCTATTCCCTGAAGAGTATAAGGAAAACGTCGAACAACAACATCTTCATTAGTAACTCCGCTAAGGTTTATAGATAGCATAAATTTATTAATATGCTCTTCCGCCAGCATGCCTTCTTCAGGATTGAACTTAGGCAGCCATTTTTCAGGATGGGCTGGTAGTTGACTCAAGGGCGCAGGCATTAAGACTGCCCCTGGGTTGTTCCATGGAGATTGGGCCATCGTTGATCCACTAACGGAAGGAAGCACAGAAGATGATCCCTGAGGTTGAGGAAATGGGGGTATTATAATTCCGGATGATTGAGAAGGAGATGTAGAAATACCAGTATGCTAGTGGACAATGATCTGAAGTGGAGGAGTGGATGGTTGACTTCGCGGTGAGGAATTTGAGATGGATGATGATGATGACAGAGTCTCACTATCGGACTCCTTAGGTGATTTCCTTGCTCTCTTTCTAGTGGGTAGAGGTAAATCAGTTGGCTGAACAACAAACTTTTCACTCTTTAATCTGGTCAAAGGATGAGCAGGGTTATATTGTGAAGTCATGTTGCCTTGAGATTTATCAGATCTTGGATGAGATATAGAAAATCCTTAAAGTTTGTGAATCAAAGATTCAACTTCAAGAGTTTCAATAGTAGATTGTTCTGAAATGTCAGGGTTTGTAGCAGCGGTTGTTGATCCTAAGACTTCTGACTGTGGATTTGAAGATTCTAAATGCAATGGAGAAGTCGAGGGAGATGGTGAGGGCGATTTACTCTCAGAATGGTATTTTGATTTGGACTTACTTGCCATTCATAGTTCGTGGTCCTCCTTCTAGCACCAAATATGTTGAAGCCTCAAAAATCGGGTCAACAACAAGGGGGATACTCACTCTGTACGGACCTTGGTTGGCAACTCCTTTTCCATTTGGTATAGTGGGTCCGACTAGGGATATGGGACCAGTTTCCCAATTTAAGTGTGTGTGTGAGAAAGATTGATGTTTCTGGTTTAACGGTTCCTAATTAAGGTGGTCTAATTCTAATTCTAATCTAATGACAGTTATTGTATTCTAATAAAACAGAAACTTATAAGTTTATACTAACCCGGGGTGTAATCTTTCTTCTGTGCGATTTAAAATGATTTCAAATAACAATCGGTAATAAAGATTATTCAGCTGTTATAAGAAAAGAATTCAATATATATAAACCACTTCACATAAAAAGTTAGGTGAAACAGTTGTGAAAAACATATCACACAGTAAGCTACTCATATATTAAGCACAAATAAATAGCTATCACCATACAAAAGTGCCAAATGATAACTCAGGCATTTAAGCATTAACATATAAATAACTGAACTTGAATATCACTTTAACTCAAAAGATAGAAGCAGTTAAGAGATAGAAGTACCATTTGTAACTAGTTCTACTCATGACCTTCAAGCAATAATGGTTTATCTCTTCTTAATCCAACATCCACTAAGAGTACAGAAGTTGAACATCAATTGATCCAGGTTTAAACAGGAACGCAATAAAATACAGAGATAACCATATACACAAAGATGCAGCGGAAATAATACTTCATTTCATTAATGGAAAATACCGAAATATGCTTACAACCGGAAATAGAAATAAACTAGCTAGGGCGATGGTAGCTTATCTCTGAGAAGAGATGTGTGACTGCATGCCTCTAAACTATGTTATAATGAGGCTCGAAGGCCTATTTATTGTTGAGAAACAATGGAAAAACCCTTCACATTCCAAAACCTAACCATGGAAGATGAAACGCCAAATTGTGGGCCCCGTTTTTGGGTAAGTTGGTACATCAACTTCCCGGGGTCGCGAATTGGTCGTCTTATCTCCGTTTGACGCGCATGATAGCCCGTTGGAAAGATCTCTCCTAGGACTACGACGAAAAAGACGATTTTTAGATAGAAAATCGTTGGCGGTAGATTTCCCAAAAAACGTCGTTTAGGGCCTCAAAACGGCTCCGGAAGTTTAGGACCCGAAAAACTGCTAAAAATAGTAAATTGTGCTATAATTAAGGAAACTGAAAAAACTGCACGAAGCACTTAGAGGGGATCCAAGTTGAATTAGTGGGTGGCCACCAATATCCACTTGGATCATTCCTCCCCCCTTAGGAAGCAATGGTCCCCA
>APFE030325671.1:0-21471 GCA_000404065.3 Pinus taeda
CAGAGGGTGACCCTCCCACCTCTCCAAAGCCATGCATCACATTGGGGAGGAGGTTGCCTCTGGTAAGCAGAAGACTTTAAACTGGGCCCTTAGAGCAGAGCAAGCCCCTCCCCACCCCCCTCCATGAATCTCCTCTCTTTCAATTGTCGTGGGGTGGCTAGCCCGGACAAAAAACTAGCCTCAAGTGCTTATTTGCCTCTGAGTAGGTCGACAACATTTTCCTCCAAGAAACCCTTGGCTTTGTTTCTACTGTATCCTCCCTTCTTGCTTCATGGCTCCCAGGATGGTCTTTTCACTCTCTCGATGCCTCGGGTAGATCAGGGGGTTTATCCCTAGGCATATGTAACAGATCAGTTAAAACTTTGAGTGTATGGGGCAGTCGTGGCTATCTGGGCACAGATATATACTCCCCAACCCTAGAATTGGAATTCAAGATTATCAATGTGTATGGACCTTGCCAGGACAGGATGACTTTTTGCAGACCTCTTCTCAACTCGTCCCTCCTACTCTAAGATAATATTATCATAGGGGGAGACCTCAATTTCTCTCTGGGTTACTCAGAATCATGGGGCAATCATGCACAGGTGGATGCTATGACGGGTCTCTTTGAGAACCTCTTGGAATCCCACAATCTCATCGATGTCCCTTTAGCAAAAAAGCAGCCTACATGGAGGAATAACAGAGTGGGGGAAGCAAGTTTGGCCAGAGGACTTGATCGCTTCCTCACTAAAGAAGGCTTGATCAATGGAGGACTCTGTATGAGACAATGGGTAAGCTCGGGATGGCTATCGGACCACCGGCCTATATACCTAGAGATGCAGGATGTCATTAGCAAGCCAAAGGCCCCTTACAAATTCAATTCTACTTAGTTGCAAGATCTGGAATAAATCAAGCTTGTGATGGATTTATAGAAGGCACACCCTCCAGGTATATCAGGGGACATAACGCAGAATTTCCTCCACAATATGAAGGAACTGAAGAGCCTATCCAAGTCTTGGGCTCAGAAGAAAAAGGAGGCGGATGAATTAAGCCTCCAGGAGGCGGAGAAGGCCATTCATTTGTTTGAGGAGGACTCTGGAGGAGTCTTGAGGACCCAAGAACAAAAAGACTCATATACTGCTTCACTTCAAAAGAGAACCCAAGTTTTGAAAAGCAGAGAAGCAAATTGGAGGCTCCGAAGCAGGGCTATCTGGCTAAAGGAGGGGGCCGATAATACTAAATTCTTCCATAAACATGTGAATGGTAGAAAGACCATAAACACTATCTGGGAGCTTAAGGATTCAGAGGGGAGGTCTGTTTAATCCTTCAGAGAGTTGGCTGCCTTAGCATGCTCGCACTTTCAAAATATTTATAAGTCGTCTTCTTATGCCTCCCTGGCCGAAGTGATGAAAACTGTGCAACTTTTCCCGAGGTTTGTTGAGCAAGAGATGGAACAGGAGTTAGAGGGAGAAGTATCTATGAGAGAGCTGGAAGATACTTTTAAAATGTTAAAGAAAGAAAGGAGCCCGGGGCCGGATGGCTGGACCGTAGAATTCTATGTGACCTTTTTTTAGGTGTTGGGGGTGGACCTCCTGCAAATCATCGAGGAATGCAGAAAGAGAGGGAGGATCCCAGGCAGCCTAAAAGCTACCTTCATCGCCCTTATCCCTAAATCTGACAAGCCCTCCTCCTTTGATGGTTTCAAACCCATATCCCTCTGCAATTGCATTTACAAAATCATAGCAAATCGCTTAAAGCCAGTCCTCTCACACCACATCTCCCAAGAGCAATTTTCCTTCCTGCACAATAGACAAATTCATGACGCCATAGGAACTGCTCAGGAACTCCTCCATTCTGTCCAGTACCGGAAAACCAAAGGCATGATATTAAAGATTGACCTCTCTAAAGCTTTTGATAGAGTTAATTGGCTCTACCTCCGCTTTCTCCTCACTCACATTGGTTTCCCTTTTTCTTTTATCAAATGGATCATGAGCTGCATAACCGATGTTCCCTTCTGTGTGTTAATAAATGGCTCGGCCTCCCCACTTTTTCATGCAGAAAGGGGACTCAGACAAGGATGTCCCCTGTCTCTGCTCTTGTTTCTCCTAGTCATGGAAGGCCTCAGAAGATTTATTCATGAAGAACATAGAAATGGGCACCTAAAGGGCATCAAAGTTACTGATTCCCTTTCCTTGACTCATTTGTTTTTTGTGGACGACGTCCTCATCTTTCTCGATGGTAGTTAGGGAGACCTCACAACTCTCCACCAAGTCATGGGGGTCTTCAAAAGGCCACTGGAATGGTTTTAAACGAATCAAAATCAACTTTTGTCTGCACTCGGATGTGCCCAAAACCAGGTGTTGTTTGTGCTCAAGGGATTCCCTTTGTCACCTTCCTGTTCGAAGAAGGCCTAAGATATTTGGGGTACGTCTGAAGCCATTTGGCTACAAAATTGTAGACTGGATCTGGCTTATCACAAAGGTGGAAAAGCGTCTGAATATTTGGCACCATAAATACCTCTCTAGCGCTGGTAGACTAATTCTGATCAAAGCAGTATTAAAATCAACTCTTGTTTATTGGATGACCCTAGCCTGGATTCCCAAAGGCATCCTAGAGAGGCTACAGAAAATATGTTGCAGATTTTTGTGGAAGGGGAACCAGATAGGCAGAATCTTTGCTTGGACAAGATGGGAGACTTTGGCACTGCGTAAACGTTGGAGGGGTTGGGGGATCAAAAGACTAGACTTTTTCTCAAAAGCGCTAGCGACAAAACTGGGCTAGCAACTCCTCAACAACGACAACGTTTGGATGAAGGTTGTCACTTCAAAATATATAAACCCCGCAAACCCTCGAGATTGGATTCATCAAGATCATTGAACCTATGGGAACATCTCCAACATCTAGAAAGTAGTAATCAAAGCAAAGGACCTGACAAGGAATGGATTGACTTGGAGAATTCGATCGGGCTCTCAAGTGCGCCTGGGAGTGGACCCATGGGTGGGTTGTGGCAATGCTCACAAACTCCCTGAGGAATTGAGACTCCATCTAGTAGATCAGGGGACTTTTCATCTCATTCATATTGCAGACAATGAGCGTTCCTCATTAGCACAGCAGGCCTGGAAATCGGGAGCAGCTCTAAATATTCCCATTCAGTGGCAGCAAGTTTGGATCCTTTTCATTACAGTGCTAACAGAGGCCCACAACAGGATTATGGAAGGGGAAGATGAGCTCATCTGGGCTTTTACAAAACACGGTTACTATGCATCCAAGATCAGATATCTGGTTCTAATGGAACCCTTCAAGCCACCAGACTCTGAGATAAGATGGAACCTTCTTTGGAAACTCAAAGCTGCCCCCAGAAGAAAGCTTCTCCTGTGGTCCATCTTGAATAACAAGGTTCCTACAGGGGCAAATCTCATGAAGCGATCTTTCGCTAGACCATTTTGGTGCCACCTATGCAGAAGCAGCAGCGAGGACACAAAACACCTCTTCCTGGGGTGCCCATCGACACAAGATCTTTGGAATGGTATCCTGACAACACTTTCCATTCAAACCAGATGGAATGGGACAGCAGTCAAGGAGGCGTGGAACACTTGGTGGAGGGAGACTTCTTGGAAGGAAAAGAACCTACCTCTGCTAATCAGTTGGGAGCTATGGATAGCAAGGAATGAGATTATTTTCCTGCAGAAGATTCCTCACTGGCCCTCCATTCATAACAGAATCATAGCAGACTATCACTTGATCCCCGAAGAGTCCCAAAAAAACCAGACAAGGATTGTTGAGACAGAGGTCATCAACAAATCCATCCCTTGGGATTTTTTCGATTGTTCAGCTCAGGAGGCGGGCTGTGGTGGGGGAGCGATCCTAAATTTATCCAAAACCCATTCATACAAAATTCAAATGGGTTTAGGCAGGGGAACCAACAACTATGTCGAGCTTGTTACTGCAAAATACATTATCCTTTTTGCTTTACAAAAACAATGCACAAACCTGCAACTTTATGGTGACTCAAAACTGGTTATAAACTAGATCAACAAAAAATATACTTGTTCTGCTTACACATTGAGGCATATACTAGATGAGATACATAGACTTGTCTTGCTTTTTGACTCATCCATTGTCATCACATTTACAGGGAGCGGAACACCTCTGATGACTTCCTATCCAAAGAAGCAGCGATCAGGGATGACAACTCTTGGATGATTTGTGAAGATTTGGACAGGGTCGTGTATCAGCACTATCACAGGCCTTTTGTAGACCCTGAAGCACTATGACAAGAGCACGGGATTGAAACAGTTTTTACTTAGTTTTGATGATAATCTTTTTTGATATATTGTAAATAGTTATCGGTTACTCTTTATCCCTCTGAGAAGAGGATAGACAGTTTAAATTAGAAGTGTTTTGACTTTTACATGAACCCCTGTGTGGAGGAATGCACAATTTCTTTCGTTTTTGGTTGGCTAGGCAGTGCCATATCAAAGTAATGCTTATGCATATACAGAATGTAATTGTAATTTTCATCTTTATTAATGGAAATTATGACTTTTTCCATGAATATATATATATAAATATATTAATATATATTATATAATAAAATAAAAATAAAAATCTCCTATTACAATGCAACAGAAAAAGAAAAAGCAGCGGAAATCTCTCATATTACAAATGTCACATAAAAAGAAAAAGCAGTAGCTTTAGAAAAACTATAAAACAAGCAACACTCTTTTTAACTGTGAGAAGTTATAGCTCACTGGAAGTAGTTGTTAAAGGGCTCGATACTTGAAATTTCAGTGTTATTAAGCTCTTTGACCAATTGCTACATAGACACAAATTACACATTAGTTTACCAGTCTATTTTCCTTCTCTATGTTTCTAGACTAGTCTTTGCTAGCTACTAACATAACAGGTGTATTTGTAGAGTGAATAGCATTAACAGAAAGTTTCTAAAGGCTGTGAGATGCGACCACTAAATGCATGACCATATTAACTAATGTGGCAATACTAATTGACTAAGTCTCATAAAAAACAATAGCTGATCAAGAAACAAACAACAATTCATGCCTCTATAAAGGATATAAGAACTTAAAATCCCCTATATTTGCCCCTATGGGATTTGAACGTTTACTTCTACAAGTTATCCATAGTTTAAATAAAATAAAAATTTCATATTTATTATTGATCATTGTCATAGACTCACAATGTAACATCCCTGAAATAACAACACATAATTAATTAGATTAATCAAGCGATTTATAATCAACAAGCCATTTATCAACTACTTAACATTAGATTACAAAAATATGAGTGAAGAGAGACAACTTACCTTTGGAACGCTAGTAGAACGTGAGTTGAATTTTCGCTACCTGCAACAAAATCTTGGGGACGACTCTCCACCCAACTGTAGGCTCAGTTGCACAAAAACTTGCTACAACTGGCCACCCCTAGCCCTCAATCAACGTACTACTGCCAGGGTATCCTTTGTCTCATAACACTATTCTCCCAAGAGGATGGATGGTGGAATCATGGAATGATTGAATGTCTCTCATCTTCCTCCCTATTTATTAAATAGAGCAAACATTGGAAGGGAAACCACATGCACACACTCCATGTGTCAACATGCAACTTACTGCTTTCTTGTTTTATTCTTTTGTTTTTACTTTTTGATAGCTTTACTGATTTTACTGCTTTCTTGTTTTATTTCTTATTTTATTTAATTTAGAGCATGTAATAAATTATTTATTATTATTTATTAACTATTACTATTTTTATTTATTGTTTATTATTTTGTTTAAATATTATATTATATTCTTTTATTATTTATTATTTATTATTAAGGGACATTACATTTATTTTGGTTATTTATTACTTCATGTAACAACCCCTGCACCCTCTGCCGAACTAGTATAACCAGCAGGCATCAAAAGTTTCACAACACCCGGGAAATCCCAAGGAATCTCCGTCATTTTTCCCACTTTCGGAATCAGGCATAAGCCTCCTCGGTTTGTATCCTAGTCCAAGGCTGGCTCCAAGGCTCACGCTTAACTCAGACCTCATCTGCCCCCAAGGCCCCAAGGCAGGCATCCAGTACAGTGCTCAATGTCTTCGAGCATCTCGCAAGGTTGGCCCACTCCCTCCACAACTCACTAAGGCGCACAACCCCAAGCATCGAAGTCCTTACACCCCTACCAGACTTCGGCATCCCAATACAATACTAGGCACCTAACCTTCAATATCAAGCACTTGGCCTCCTTAAGATGGTCCCATAGCCCTCAAGAGCTATCCATCAAGAGCTATTCAAAACAAAAGAACCACTGGCATATGTAGTGTTGATTGAGTTTGTCCGCAGCCCATATGGTTTTACTTATTCTCCCTCGTGCGTATGGGCTCGCACGAGATCATCAAATAAACCGGCCCTCTTGGCCAATTTGTGGAGTCCTATCGATCGCCACACCTCAACATGCAACCAATGCATTAGCTATACCATCATAGTATCATAGAAAATAATCCACATGCCAAGTCTTGCATGTCATCATGAGAACATTCATCATTGTTAATCGCAACATTATGAATAATAATGAATTGCATGCTCATGTATGTCATAAATTTGTATGCAACTATCACATGCTTCACCTCATGAAATACCATCATAAGTTATAACATCAACATATTTGCATCAAAGACATATCATGACTTCACATAATAAATGAACCACATGTCAATAAACCTCATATTATAGCATCATAATCCTATGCCATGTTATGCAAATCATATCCATCATGAGTATTCAACATTAAATACATATCATCACGTACTAAATGAATATGTCAATATACCTTGACATAACATCATAATGCCTATGCATATCATCATCATCATGAAGATACATAATCACTATTGTAACAACTATATAAATATGATCCACATGTGCATGATCACCCTCATACCATCGTATCATGAAACATCATCAATATGAGGAACATCTCAATACTTATCAAATATAGAATAATACTCTATAAGCATTCTTATCATGATTCATCAGAAAAATCAATTTCATTTACTTTACAAACATTCAACTATGAACTAAGATTATTCAACATCCATCTAGGATCTATGTTATCTCGTCAGTGTTATTAGTGTTATGTTTTCATCAAGATACCAATTGCTTTTTCAATAACCATTTCCACTTCTTTCAACTAGAAAGTTGACCATTTACACCATAGGTATAATCATCTAAGTACATCGTTAAATTTCACATGAGCCTCATCATCTTGAGTCTTAATCTTTGGTCATATATTCTTCCTTCCCCAAGGAAATTTTGGTGAAATTCATGGTTAAGATATTACTAGTTATACAATCATTTATTTTTCTTATTTATTATTTATTATTAAAAGACATTACATAATTCCATGATTCCATGATTCCACCATCCATTCTCTTGGGAGAATAGTGTTGTGAGACAAAGGATACCCTGGCAGTAGGATGTTGATTGAGGGCTCGGCAGCGGTGGCCAGTTGTAGCAAGTTGTTGGTTTTCAAACGTGCTTTTATGATTGGTGATGTCAAAGAAGTTGTCTTCATGATTCAACTAAAAGGGTGTAAAGTTACAAGGAAACAAAATAAAATATGCAAGTTAGTGAAAGCATTATATGGCTTTAAAAAAGCTCCTCGAGCTTGGTATGAAAAAATAGATGATTATCTTAAAAAGTTGGGTTTTCAAAGAAGTGAATCAAATGACACATTGTATTTCTAAATGCAAAACCAAGCACTTGGTGATTATTGTACTCTATGTTGATGACTTAGTCATTGCAACAAATAATGAAAATCACATTAAACAAGTCAAGGAAGAACTTCAAGCATGTTCCAAAATGTCAAATTTGGAGCCACTTCATTATTATCTTGGACTTGAAGTAAATCAACAACTTCATCAAATCTTCCTTAGTCAAACCAAGTATGCCATTAAATTGGTAAAATAACTTGGCATGGAATATTGTAAACTTACTCCCATGGAGTAGAATTTAAAACTTTGAAAATTTGAAGGGAGGAATTAGTAGATAGTACTAGGTACAAGCAATTGGTTGGAATCCTCATTTATTTAACAAATACTTAACCAAATTTGTCATGTCCTATAATATATTAGCATACAATCAAGGTTTATGCGAGAACCAAGGGAAAGTCACTGGAATTCAGCAAAAATTGAAGTACATTCAGGGAACAAAAGATTTTGGCATTCTTTCTAAAAATAACAAACATTTTACACTTGTTGGATATTCAAATGCTGATTTTGTAGGTGGCATTCATGATAGAGCATAAACTTCAAGTTATCTTATGACCATGGGTTCAAGGACAGTGCCTTGGACTTGCAAAAGTAAGCTACAATTGTCAATTCTTCAACAAAAGCAAAGTACATATAAGCGTAGGAAGTAGCATGCGAGATTGTTTGGCTGAGCAAGATTTTACATGATCTTGGTGTAACTCAAAAGTCAAGAACAACTTTATTGATCGACAATCAATCAGCATTAAAGATTACCAAGAATCCAATATTTCACTCGAAGACTAGGAATTTCAACACCAAGTACCACTTCATCACATCTCTCATCATCAAGGACATCATCGAGGCTTTTATTGATCTAAAGATCAAACTTAAAATATTTTTACTAAGCCTCTTAGTAGAATAAAATAAACTTTCAGATTAAAAAGGGAAATGTTAAATTAATACCTATGTGATTATGTGATTGGTTGTTCTCCTAGAGTTGAGCTATATGAACTAGCTCATTTTTTATGTAAGGTAAATAGAATTTGACACTCACTACTGTTGTAATTAGGTTTTCCTTATTCAATAAAATTATGTGTTCGAAAACACTTTAAAAAAAATAATACAACTGAGTTTATGCTTTATAGTTTCTTTTGTTATTGTAGTTGACAAAAGAACAAACAACCTGCAGATCATGTGGTATTCAAAATTGATCCTTAAATGGGCAAATGTCAAAGGCTATATTGTAAATCTAGTATTTATTCCTAACATGCACATAATTTTAGAGGTAAAAATGAAGTTTTAAAATTTCTTTTCTCATATATACAAAAAAAAACTCAATGAGCAATCACACAGATTATCTAAAAAAGCATTATGCATACAAGAAGAAATATTATTTGAATAGGAATTTAAGGAAGAAATCTTCCAGTAACTTCTCCATCTTTATATCTAAAGTCTGACCATGGAAGTTTGTTCCATGTTAATATTAGTACATCTAAATGTCTAAGTTTTTCCAAGCCTAGAAATGGACCAAGATAGGTATGTATTGAATGTAATTTTTGGTGCTACAAGTAAAATGCCAATGGATCACTGTAATATTTAGTATAGTAAGAGGTTAAGGAATAAACTGCAAACGCATGACTGTAATATTTAGTATAGGAAGCCCTTCTGGTCTTTTTGGAAGAAAGAAGTGAAGACCTATAGCTCTTAAAGTGTTGAAAGGCATGCACACACACACACACACACACATATATATATATATATTGATTTCAAATTTGAAATATCAAATATAAATCTATTGTTCATAGAAAAATGGAGAAATGAACCATGAGACACATGGTGGCATTATTTACCTAACAAAGTCCTCTACTTCCCCCCTTGTCACATCATAGTCTCTCCTTACTCCGAGCCACAATTCCATGGACTATTTTATTACTATTCATCTAAGTGCATTCGCATTACATATATTTCAATTTAGCAAACATATGAAAAGATCACATCCATGTCCAGGGGTTTTATACTTAGCCCACGGGGATATTTGTGCAAGCAAAATAGCCATGTAGCATATACACACAAAACTCTATAATTAAATTTCCATAATTAGGACCAAAATGCCATGTGGTATATACTCATGTGGTAACCAGAAGAATTTTGCTCTTTATGAAACTACACACACTCAATAATAGGTAGTAGATTTGTCCAAAGCAGGATTGGTTGGCCAGGAAGTTATTAGCCAAAATATTACCCTCAACATTGTTGACAGGATTTCCCATCTGTCTACAATGGGAGCAAACAGACTTTTGAAGTCTTTTCACAATCATACTAAAGTGGGGCATAATAAAAAATATCCACTTCACGTAAAGGAAGTCAGTAACAACACAACAAAAGAGATTTTCACATAACAACAGCGAGAAACCAACCAAAATAAGGGCACACTCCATACACATGAACACAAGTTACAACACACTTTACAAGGTTAACAAATACACGCTCTAAAATCCTATTTGGGCCAAAAACATTTACATATGTGTTTTGGTCTCTCAGGACTGGCATGTAAGCAAAGGTCTCACATGCCCGTAAACTTCAATGCTTGATACTATGAGAAAAAACACAAGATGGGGTGCAAAACACTGGATTGAACAATCAAAGGCCGCCACACCAAAGTTTTTCCTACTCTCGAATTTATACCTGTAAAGTTGTATATCACATATCACTATTAGTGGTAGATTTCTCCGGAGGGTGGAAGAGTATCCACATGCAGAAATATCTTTGCTGCAGAATTATTTGGAACGAGGTGATTGTGGGTTCCGTTGGTGGCCTACATCTAGAAGATTCCCAGCAGATAGTGTTGCATTTAATGCACACACTTAATAACATTACAATCTTATATAGCTGCCCAACCTATCTTATAATTAAACAAATAAAGGCACAAATCATGCTATAGAAGACATAACAGTTTGAAAAAGCTCAAGAGTTAGAAACCTATTCTTGCCTTATAATCTGAGCAAAACAAAACCTGCAACATGCTTCAAATATTTATAATCAGTCAATTATTGCTTGACACCTAGGGAAAGAAGTCTATGACAGTTCACCAGAGAGTTCTAAACACCCTCTGTGCAAAGTCAATATTGATAGCCGTTAACAATGTGTTGAATTATCTCATTAATTTGAATCAGAAATTCTCTTGCCCATTTGGTTGTTGATTTCTGTCCTTTTAGCATTTGAACTTTCAGATTTATGTATGGAGAACAATGTGCCAGATGATAAATCTAAGGCTAGAGAGTCCATGGTTCCTGTAGAACAGCTTTTGAGGCAAAATTGCTTAAGAGATTTACCCGTGCTACTAAACGACAGTTCAGTGTGAGCCCTCACTAGCAAGCATTAAACCAGCAGGGAGAATGGACGAGACCATTATTTAACATCAACAGTCTCTGTGACCACTTTATCGGAAGGTCGACTTCAAGGCAATTTTAAGGTTTATATTCTTTCTTTCTACATGATATTTTTGTACCAAAATCAAATAACAGGTCTTTGTAATATCTCCTATTACAATGCAACAGAAAAAGCAAAAGCAGCGGCAATCTCTCATATTACAAATGTCACATAAAAAGAAAAAGCAGTAGCTTTAGAAAAACTATAAAACAAGCAACACTCTTTTTAACTGTGAGAAGCTATAGCTAGCTGGAAGCAGTTGTTAAAGGGCTCGATACTTGAAATTTCGGTGTTATTAGACATTAGTTTACCGGTCTATTTTCCTTCTCCGTGTTTCTAGACCAGTCCTTGCTAGCTACTAACACAGCAGGTGTATTGCTAGAGTGAATAGCATTAACAGAAAGTTTCTAAAGGCTGTGTGATGCAACCACTAAATGCATGACCATATTAATTAATGTGGCAATACTAATTGACTAACTCTCATAAAAAACAATAGCTGATGAAGAAACAAACAACAATTCATGCCTCTGTAAAGGATATAAGAACTTAAAATCCCCAATATTTGCCCCTATGAGATTTGAACGTTTACTTTTACAAGTTATCCATAATTTAAATAAAATAAAAATTTCACATTTATCATTTATAATGGTCACAGACTCACAACCAATGTTATCACAGACTCACAACCAATGTTAGCGGAACCAAATTGGTGATTGAACTGAAAAATCTTTTGAATTGGGAGCCAGTTGAAGCCACACCAGAACCCATAAAAAAACTGGATCAAAAAACCGGTTGACCAAAAACATTTAAAATATACAAATTTTAAATAGAAACATATATATTCATGTGCATCCATATGAATCCAAACCATTTATACAGAAATAAGCAAATGTTCTCATTTGTAATATTATATAACATGTAAGGGTGCAGATAACCAAAATAGCATCAAGTGCAATCCATCTCTGAACCAAAAATAGAAAAACAGTGTAATGTTCTTAACCTGCAGATAACATCAGAATAACAGAAAATATCAGAGAAATATACCACAAACGAGGCAAGATGGAAAGATCTTATTATGAGCAGCAGAAAATAATGTTCACTTGCCTTTTCGAGGGGACAACCTTCAACAGAGCAGAGGTCAATCATAAAAGTACTCGACAATAATTCATTTTCTATCTTGGACTGTATATAGTTTCATTAGATCCAAAACCCTAATTACGCGTGGTCCCTTGCATAATGCAAGTTAACCACTTTATTTATTATATATGGTCCATTTATTCATCATCTTTAACTAAACTAACTAATAGTGGTCCCTTTTTTATAATGTGGGTCAACCGCTTACAATCATCATTAATGCGGTTAACCGCTTACATACTTTATTTACTAAACTAACTAATCATGACTCTTACGAGGCCCCTTGGGCCTATTACAATAATAAAGGGGTTAGGGTCGGACCCTAGCAAACAAACAAGCTCTAGATTGGTCTCTAGCATCCAAAAAAATTAATGCTACAACAAATACCTACATATTATCAAAACCATTGCCTATATTAGGATCTTCATCATCAATATCACCCTCTAAGCATTAAAATAAGATAGAAAAAACATAGTATATCAAGTTAAGATTTTGTCTGAGCGTTGGGTACATTTTTAGTAGGGTCATGATAGAGCAGTACATTTTTAGTAGGGTCATGATAGAGCAGTTCGACAACCAATGCCACTAACATCAAGATACATAGATGACTTGATGCTCTTGATTAAATACTAGTTCCATACCCTCATACATGTCAAAATCCAATGGAAACGTTGCAATTCCTCCAATCCTGAAATCCTAAAAAACTGTTAATCTACTGGATTTTGAGTGAGATCTAAAATTCGACTTTCTCCATATGAAATCCAATGAGATCAGAACCACTCTCAAACATCTCAAGTCATTTCATTTTTACTTTAACATCTTTTTTAACTTTTTTTGTAGGGACTCTAAGAATTTAACATTACCATGAATTGCATAGCAATACCAAGGCCATAGACATAAATATTAGGTTTACTCCAATAAAAAATTCTTGTATTTCTTTAAACAAAATTGTGTTTAGAACCTTCTTTGTCAAATTGTACGGAACCAACTGATTCAATGAAAAAAGGCCAGTCCGGTACTAAACCGGCTATTTCTAGCTCCAGACCTCAAACCGGACCAGTTTGACCCCAAACCCACCAGACTGACCGGTTCCGGTCTTGTTCTGATAACAGGGCTCACAACTAAAAAGGAGGGAACAATGAATCATAGTTTCAAAATTACTAGCAAACAGAATAGTGCACGATAGTTGCAAAATTACTAGCAATCAAACTAGTGACGGGAATTTCTTTTTTCTTAATTAAAAAATGTGACACCTGATACAATCAGGGATGTAGTTTCTCCAAGATTGTGTTACAACCGAATATCCTTATCCCATTCAGTTTCTTACAACGGAATATCCTTTTCCTGAAGATTATGTTACAACTGGAGAAGTCAAAGTTTATCTTAAACTTGCAGAACATTTAAGAAAAAAACCCCTATAGATCAATCAAGCGATGAAGATGCCAAAGGTAACAAATATCTACCAGGAGAAAGATTGCTTCTGCCTTACCTGGTCCTTTAGAATCTGAGAATTCTGAACTTGATCTGTTAGGCTTCTAGAATACTTCTTGCCAACATCCTAAGGAGAACACTTCTGTGACGAATAGTTACAGATATGCATGCTGCATACCTCACAGTAGATGTCACACTGAAAATTCAAAATCATACAAAGAAAACAGCAAGAAGAAATTTAAAATTAGTTTAAACACTATAAGTCCAAAAAACTAAATGGTTCCCATCCGTTTTCTCCGGAAAGACTCATCTCTTCTGCATCTGACCCTACAGATAGGTTTTCATCCAGAAGGTCATTTGGGAGGCATCATACAAGAAGAAGAGGACAAACTTCTTATGAATATTTGTTGGACCCACGGTAAGTAAGGATCCAACGACATTAGGGTTCGAGACAAAGGAAGGCACCAATAATTTGTAGCGTAATCAAAT
The DNA here is from genome assembly GCA_000404065.3 of Pinus taeda. Taxonomy (NCBI): domain Eukaryota; kingdom Viridiplantae; phylum Streptophyta; class Pinopsida; order Pinales; family Pinaceae; genus Pinus; species Pinus taeda. Next base: position 14,215 of record APFE030325671.1, read on the forward strand.
ATGCATCAGAAATTATTGCAATGCAATCTTTTTGCAGAGCGACTACGAGTTATATTTTACAATAGGCATGATTGAAGAGGATCTCATTCCACTATCACTAGGATAGGTTTTGATAGCTGGAATAAAATTCATTGCCATGAGCATTTTCGCCCGGCAAAGAAATAGAAATCCTTGACAAAGCACAGTGAGAAAGCACGCATGAGACTCTTGCTTAAATTCAACTCGGTATATTAGTAGTAAACAACTAGTATCCAAACTTTAGCTTGGATTTAAGATATGTATTGATTCCAGTTGACTTTTAGTGATATGGCTGATCAAAAAACAAATAATTCATGCCACTGTAAAGAATAGTTGCAACATTATTAGCAAACAATGCAGAATAGTTGAAACATTACTAGCAAACAAATAATTCATGCCACTGTAAAGGGAGGAACAATGCAGAATAGTTGCAACATTACTAGCAAACAACAAATTATGTTGTGATGAGAGTTTCTCTTTTCATCTTTCAAAATACCTGCTACATCCCCAGAGGTCATTTCTCCACAATTGTATTACAATTGAGTATCCTTCAATATTGCTTGTTGATTACGATTGCGATGTGAAAAGATAAACTCACTAAAACAAAACTCCTCGCATGGACTGACTGTGTTATGACCAGCGTGATTGTCTTCTGTATATACTAACTGTCACTCTATACTCATGTAAGCGAGAGGGATCACACTGGATTCTCACAGTCTGATGTTCACCTGGTTAATGTACTTGAATCTCTTTCTCACATTGAAAAAGAGCAATATGATGCAATACAATCCAACCCTGAATGAATAGGAAACTTTAACTTCCTAGTCTCTTCGAATAGGACATTGTCATTGGATAATGTCAAGATCAACTGTCTTGCCACTGTAAATTTCAAGTAACTTTGTGGCATGAGGACTGCATTTCACGTACTTTTCAAGGAACTGTCGCTCAGTTAAAAGAAAAACATAAGTGAGACTAGGAAGATGCTTCCAGGGTTGCATTGCACTAATAGATTTCAAAACTCTGTGACGAGGCTTGATTCTACACTCCAAACTACACAACAGGAGCTTAGAATGATGTTAAGCTTTATTAAGTTCTTCCAACTATAACCTACAGTTATGGAACTGAACTGCAGTCTTTCCTTAATTTAAGGAAACCAACTGCAGTAATTTCCTTAAATTAAAGAAATCAACTGCAGTTAATTAATTTTCTGGTTGGAGCTTCTGAAGTGGTCCATTACTCCATCTGGAGTTTTCTACCTTGATCTGTGGAACACCTGACACATAGCCATTAGAAGCTTGATGGAAGGTTGGCTATGGTCCCCAAGCTAGCATCTCAATCCCCTTAGTTGTTTACACCATCTAGCTGAGAGAGCATAGCTTGGAAGTGTCTTCAGATTTTCTGTGATTTTTATTTTGGTTGGATTGAAGCTGGAGTGCAGTGACGAAATATGTGCACTGTGATTTGCAGCAAGAGCGTCATCAATAGCTGGAGGTAATTCTGGGCATTGAAGTTTAATTTTAGATTCTTTAAAGTATTCAGATTCCGCATATAAAATTGCTATAAATTTCTTACATTTGGTATCAGAGCGACCGTGTATCTCTGACTTGATGTGTTCGGCCTATCTTGTGTTCTGTTTTTGGAGTTTCATCTGCAAACATGTAGAACGTTAATAAGTTAGAATTAGAGATATGCAACTTCGAACGCGGCAACCATGGACTTCGCCTTTAACATAAGATATATTATTTCTGGAATTCAACTTTGGCCAATCCCCAGCTGTTTGCCGGCTGTTCTGAAAAATATGATATTTGGCCGCGTTTGAATGGTTGAGGGGATTAGAGCCGATAATTTTCAGTAAGGGCCTTTTTGCATTGATCCATTATAAAATTGATATATTTTAGATTTTGGCGCTAGAGATTTCATGTTCCTGCTTTGAGTTAAGTAAGCTCTGCCTGACAGACTGCTAGTGCTGTTCAGAGACTGTTTTCTAACACAGTATTTTGAAACTGTGAATGTTTAGTCAGTAGGGTTTATTATAATGAAATAATCGGTTGGAAGAAGTCCTAAATCTTAGTGGACAATGTTTTGGCAGTCCTTAATGTTCTCATTCTGGGCAGCTGTATTTTGTTTAGACACTGTCACTCATTTGTGAAGAACAGTGGATCATCTATACAACCAAACTCAAACAATTGGTTTAATATGGTTGAGGGGATTATGGAACTTTAGATTCAACGTTATTTGTCTTTCCCTGTAATTTTTTGGAAATAACATTTAGGTTCACCCTAACAAAGGTTTTTATACGGGCAATGTCCTCATTTTTCTCCGTAATATCGACTTTCTAATTAATTTTTCCCCAGATTTTACTTAAATACCTGCGAGTTTGTGTCGAGAGTCAATTATTTTAGTTTCCAGCAGTATGTGGGTAATGACCCATATTTTGAGAATTTTTGTTTAGTAAATGTCGCTATTGGGTTCTTGCTTGAAATTGCTAAGTTGGGTGGATATATCTTTCCCAGTTCTTTGTTCTGAGGTGAGTGATGTCTAATTTGAGGGTTTTACCGTTCATTTTCGTGCGTTTTCGCGGAAAATTGTTTCCCTGCTTTAACGATTTCAAGATTTCCCTGCAACCCTATCATATGATTGGGGTCTCCGAAGTTTGGCTCCTCCTGGAGGTTGGCCGTGATGCTTTGATGGAAAATTGGTTGGAATGGCAGACGAAGGGACGTTTCAGGTCCTTATGGGGTAGAAAATCCTGAAATTATTGAACCCTCTGATATTTTGAGGCCAAATTGTCTCGATTTTTGCTTTTATGTTGTGGATGGTACCTGACTCTGCACTTATTGGAATATATATTCTTGAAAGGGTTTAATTTCTGGTTGAAGCTCCAAATGTCCCAAATTTAATAGTCAAATTCCGACCCTGATTTCATTTAAATAGTTGCAATTTTATTTCAAAATAGTCAATGAAGAATACAGATACAACAGTCATGTATTCTCTTACTGTTCACTGGCCCTTTTCTGCTGCCTCGTGATAGCGTTGATTCTTGCTCTTTAGCATCCATATTCACTTGACACCCAGGATCATTATATATGTTAGTTCTGGATAGGGGAAAGATGCAAAGACTCGAATACAGAGTTTGCACCCTCGTGTCTGCTTTGCTATTGCCAAATCTTTAGGCCTCTATTTTGCCCTATGGCCATCTTTGGCATGTTGAGAGAGTGAATATGGATGGTTTGTGGTTGGACGCAGTCCGCGGACCCTTGTGGAAAGTTGACATTCATTGCTGCGTTTATGACCACTCCATGAGATACCACAGTTATGTATTCGGAGAGCAATTCCCCATTCATGGTTTCTGTTGCAAGAGTAAAGACATTTCTTGCATTCTTTAAGCGCATAATGCTCACGCATTTTACATTCCATTCTCTTTTTGGAATTGAAGCGCTTCCATTTTCAATTGCTTCCACACATTTTAAAGAGTACACAAAGACGGAGTGCCACGATAATTAGCTTTTAAAATATTCAGTTAGGCTAAAAACAAATTGTAGCCAGAATCTGGCAAGAAAATGTTCACAAAATCAGCTCGAATTTTATTTCACAAAATTTGTATGTTAGGTTCTTTGAATCATTTTTATTACTGTGAAAATAAATTTAGACATATTAGGTTGCAAATAAGGTGGTATGAAATTCTGTCCTTATTTTTTTGGATGGATTATATCAAGGTACAATATATAATGCAGTGAGTTCTTCAATGAATAATTGATGGCCGGAGGAAAAAAAAATCAGAGCGTCCTCCCTGGGAAATTTATGATGAACCGGTGATAAGACGGCATTTTTAAGACGACGTTAAGTCTCAGATGTTTGGATCTGATTCGATTCTTTTTGCATCCTTTGATTTTTATCTAGGGGTTTGAGTGTTTTGTTTCCCATCCAGTTATATATTGAATATAATGCCGTCGGATACTCTCATGGAAATTATTACACAGCTGAAAAAGACAGATTGGTAATCCTATCAGCGAAACCCACCTTGTGCTGAAAAAGAACCAGCGTAAAGAGAGGGAAGCAATCACCGAAGTGATAGGTAGTGCTTATATTTTACCCTAAATGTGCGTTTTCATGTTGGAATTAATTAGTTTGTGAAGTGTATATTTGGAAAGTAACACTTAATGAATCTAGTCTAACCAGAATTGGCTGAATAGATGACAAGTGCATGCAACTCGACGGTTAAAACATATCTTTGGGAGTAGCCCTATGCTAAGCAATGTTGAATTTTTCTGCTGGTGAAATTCAATTCACTCTTACAAGGAAACATTCATTGACATGCCACCTTACTTGGCAATTGCATATCCCTTGTATTGAGTCATTATTGTGTCCTTTGGCAGTGTACTCAACCCCCTGTTTTGTCCTCATTCTATATGATTCGTTGTAGGCATATTCTGAAATGTTAGATAGGTTTTGAATAGTTCTTTTAGAAAATAGAATATTATGAGTTATCTACACAAACTAAAGCTAGATGGGTTTTCTTGATAAAGGACTAAAGCTAGATGGGTTTTCTTGATAAGGATGATAAGGATACCTGTGCTAGGGCTTATTCTGGCCTCATTGCAACATTGGCTGTAAATGGTCTATTTCTCATTCGGGCATTCAGTTTTTTTTTTTTAATCTATGTTTATTCCGCATAAAGTTGAAATTTAATAATTAATTAGAAGAATCGTTATATCAGCTTACATTTTTGTGCTCATATTTAATTTGCGTAAAGCAGTGCTTTAATTTAATTTAATTTATCTTGTGAGCAAAATTGCTTGTTTGCTGGTATATGTATATATATATATATATATATATATATTTGTTTCATGCTAGCTAGCCTTCGAACTGCATTTGCTAAGCAAGTGCAAAGTAGATCAATGCTCCTTCAGTCAATCTCCGGGTTTTGTTTATAAATTGAACAAACGATTTGCAGAAGCTAGCTAGCCTTCGAACTGCATTTGTTAAGCAAGTGCCAAGTAGATCAATGCTCCTTCAGTCAATCTCCAGGTTTTGTTTATAAATTGAACAAACGATTTGCAGTCATTTATGGTAATGTTGACTGCTTTAGCTTTAATTTTGAAGAATTATTACCGTAACGCTGACATTTACGGCAGTCATTTACGTTATAGGGAGTTTATTTAAAATGTCAATTTGACTTACTCCTTTCAGTAAACATTATTTTTACTGGTTAAATTTTTCTTTATGCCATTTATGTAAAGAATAATGTCTAGTGATCTATATAATTTTAATTAATTAGATAATAGGCACAACATCTTTAATTAATTAAAATTATATATTTTGATTGATTAGATCACATAAAGATTATTTAGACATTAAATTGTAATTAATTAGACTAAATATAATAAATTTTATCTCACGGGAATTTTTATTATATTTATGTAATTAATTAGGATAAAATTTCATAACTTACCCACAGGAGTTATGAATTAGTAGTTTTATCATAAAGTTCAAAAACAATGAATAATTGAATCTGCTTGAATTAAAAATTTAGCCCACAAGATTCAATTTTGAGCATGATTTACATTGGTAAAACATGAAATTTTATTAAGCCTCAATTTTAAGTTTCTTGAAAATGACTTGATCAGTGGGAGCGATCAAACCAGAAACATAGTTTCTGAGAAGGATCATTCACAATCTCACGCTTCCACTATGGAAGACGAGTTCGTCTCTTGTTTTGAGGCTACTTTACATGGTGTATGGCTTAAGAGTTTCATTTCTGGGCTTAGAATTATGGATTCTATCTCTAAGCCATTAAGAATATATTGTGATAATTCAGTTGTTGTTTTTATGGCTAAAAACAGCAAAAGTGGGAGTCGAAATAAACACATCGACATTAAGTATTTAGCTATAAGGGAACATGTTAAAGAAAAGAAAGTGGTCATTGAGCACGTTAGCACTGAATTGATGATCGTTGATCCTTTGACTAAGGGCATGCCACCATTTAAATTCAAGGATCATGTAATGAATATAGGACTTGGTTCCATTATGTAGTTTTTCATTGTATGGACAATGTTATTTTAATGAAATTCTTAATTATTGTGATGTTTTTTCTCATATTTATGTGCACCTTAAGTTGATTTGAAAAAATTCATTTAAGAATGACCAAGAATAAACATAAAGTTTATTCATTAAGAAATGTTGCCACATAAATTATAATAAGAATAAATACATAGTAATACATGGAAGATAATACTCGTCATTAGAGGACTTATCGCCATGATTCATGTATCTATTACTTAGATGTATTTAATGTTCAATACTCATGACGAATACGATATGCATAACGTGGCATATGAATTATGATGTTATAATATGAGGATTATTGGCATGTGGTTCATTTATGTTAACGCATGATATGTCTTGATATAATAATGTAATGGTATAACTGAAGCATGTGATAGTTCCATGCCATGTGTAAGCATGCAGTTCCTTGCAAGAGTTGGCACGTGGATTATTCCTATCATACTATGATGGTATGGTTGATGCATTGGATTCATGTTGAGATGTGATGATTCACAGGACTCCACAAATGGGCCGAGAGGGTCGGTTTATTTGATGATCTCGTGCGAGCCCATACGCACGAGGGAGAATAAGTAACACCATATGGGCTGGGGACAAAACTCAATCAACACTACATATGCCAGTGGTTCCTTTGTCTTGTGTATAGCTCTTGATGGATAGCTCTTGAAGAGCTATGGGACCATCTTGAGAAGGCCAAGTGCCTGAGGTTCCAGGCTTGGTGCCTGATGATTCCAGGCTAGGTGCATGATGTTCCAGGCTAGGTGCCTGTTATTGGATTTGGATGCCGAAGTCTGGAAGGGATGTAAAGGACTTCGATGCCTGCGGCTGTGCGCCTTAGTAGTTATGGAGGGAGTGGGCCAGCCTGCGAGATGCCCGGGGTCATTGAGTACCGGACCGGATGCCTGCCTTGGGGCAGATGAGGTCACCGGGATGCCTGCCATGGGGCAGATGAGGTCTGAGTCAGGCGCGAGCCTTGGGGCCAGCCTTGGACTAGGATACAGACTCGGTTAGGCTTGTGCCTCGTGCCGAAAGTGGAAAAAGGACAGAGATTCCTTGAGATTTCCCGGGGTGTTGGGAACTTTCGATGCCTGCTGGTTGTACTAGTTCAGCAGAGGGTGTTGGCAACATGAAGTAAATAAAATAATAAATAATAAAAATAATACACAATAACTTCGG